>DWDX01001904.1:0-16785 GCA_018245675.1 Agara michaeli | reverse complement strand
GAAACAATATTTAATAATAACATATTGACTGAGCACATTAAACAGTGGATATACAATGATGCAGTGATAGCACAGTGGTTTGAATTTGCCTCCCACTCCGAGGACTTCGGTTCAAATCCTGCACACTTTCTCTGAGGTGTGAAAAGTGTTCATTCACACTGGTCCAGCGTGGTAGACGATGACCTTTTCGTTATGGGAATAGACCCATCTCGAACAATGAGACAATGAAAGGGTTAAAAAAATGCAATTTACTAGAGGACAATGAAAATTAATTATATATGCATTTAGATTTTAATGACGTGTTCACACTTGCCAAAACAAAGAATAATAATTAACCACGTTCGCATTTAATGAGTAAATAAAATGGTGTAGGACCACACTGAAACTCAGTAGGCGTGGGCCTCCGCAGCTAAGCTACTCGTAAGTATGGCCCTTTATTGTCACACTGGACTATAAGGACCATTTTTTAAATGCGTCTTGTACTCATTACGTTCAGCTTTGTCGAAATTTATATATTTTTTATTCCTTTCTTTCTACATATCGATTATACTTTAGGGTCATATAAAAAAGTCAATTCGGGGCTATCAAACCAAAATTCATTCGATACTGTATACAAGTAGCAGTGTAAGAGCGGTACACTGATCTTAATGGACTGCCAATATTTTTTTATGGCTAATTATAGACAATAACGAAGTCTTTGTCGCCTCTTGGCAAAGCGGCTGGTTTATTTTCAACACCTACTACTGTCAATGACTTTACAAGCTCTCTTTCATGAGATGCCACAATGATGCACGTTCTGAAGAGGCTACTCGATTGTAAATTGATATGATTCTGAGATTTTATTGACAACTACATTTATATCGGTATTTTAAGTGTCACAGATACGGTAATCGTAGATATGACAACAAACGCATGCGTCTATACATTCTCACATCTCTCGAGCATGTCCTAACGCCCGTCTTAGTTCTCTGCTTTACGTTCGCAAAGAATACTAAATAGCCTATGGTAATCAATAACAAACTGTTTATCTATTGATAAAAGATTTTTTCAATCGTATCCCTAATTCCCGTTAGTGTAGATAGCAAATAGAAAATGCAGTAATCAGATATGGCGCCTAACAAAAACAAGCACCTGATATCGTGTCGTTATATAAATAAAGAACACTTAGCAGCAAACAACAGAGTTAACAGGACTGGCTCTGCCGAAACGTACATTCTCAGAAACAGCTCCGGGCATACTTTGAATAATTCACAAACGCTATTTTGTCCACGTTTCGATACGAGAAACAGTTACAAAAACTCTTTGTTTTGTTCGAACCAGCGCGCATAGACCGAGCAATGAATTTGTAATGTTTTCTGTTATACTTTGACGTACATACTTCGTGCATACATAGTTATCCCCGATGTAGGTGGTATTATTAAAAAGCATGTCTTATACCATAAGGTACATACCGGCGACCCGCCCCGGCTTTGGACGGTAGTAGGTACCTACGTCATCTTGCTCTGTTGTCAATAATTTCCGCAGCGTACGCGATATAACGATTTTTTTCACACGGTAGGGTCACAGTATCGAAGTTTTCATAGGGATCCCTAACTTTTTTGATAATATTCTATCGCCTATGTTCATCAGGGATAATGTAGAGTTTTAATGTTGAAAGAATTTTTCAAATCGGTCCAGTAGTTTCAGAGCCTATTCAATGCAAACAAACAATCAAATGTTTCCTCTTTATAATATTAGTTTACATGGATTAAATACTCGAATATCCTTTTTTTTCCGACCCTTTCATTAGTCCAGTGCTGGACCGGGTCTCTGTTTATGGTGAAGGGTTTTGGGACTTAGTCTACCACGCTGGCCAACCGCAGATTGGCATACTTCACAGACCTCAGGAACATTATAAATTTTTATTACATATTTTACGTAAGCAGGCTTCCCCACGATGGTTTCCTTTACCGTTATAGCGAGTGAAATTAAAATATTTAAGGCAATTAATTATGACATGATTTTAACCCATACCCCTCTTAGTGGAAGGCTGTATTTCAAAATTTTTGGCTATCACCGTCTATAATATTGTTACATCTCTTTAAAAAACACTTTGTATAATACTGTTACTAACCACTGTACTATCTGTCCATCCCAATAGTAAAAGCGTGAAGCGTGAATCCAGATCACAAAGTTGTCACGGACTAAGCGGCCGTTGCTATGCAACCGCATAAACAAAGCGTTGTTCCATCGTCTCATGTTGCAACACCGTAACGTAAAGAACTCGTAACGCGATACACAAACAAACACTCCTACTTATATGTATAGAGTGATAACCCAGTGCACCTAATAGCTACATTGTAGTATAATAGCTACATTGCTTAATCCCTGTTCATAAAGTGTCAATAGTTCTTTTGTTTTGTCTTCTGTCTTCTTTCGTCTTTCTGAGCATTCTAAATACAATTAGTAAAGAAAACGTAGCCTTTTTCATACACAAACGGGCTGAGCCGACTGCCATATGCCTTAGTAGTAAAAGATAATCACTGGAACAAAATAATAAGAAAGGAATAGATAACAGAGGCTTCTTAAAAGGGCAGGTGTCGAAAATTTGTTAAGATCATAGCCGTCGGAAATCACTTGTTTCTGCTTACCCGTATGGCAAACGGTCGTGATTGTATATGAATACGTGTGTAAAAAGATTAAGGTCAGCGACACAATGAGTCTTTTGTCACGTATTTATTTTTGAAAGTAATTAATAAGCAGTTCCAACGGATGTAGTCGCGGCGACACGCGGAAATGTTTATTACGAAATGATGGTATTCTGTGAATCGTCTTTGTTTGAAACCTGTTGATGTTAATGCTGTAATATGTCAGGTGGATAGGCATCTGCCTATCTAGGTTGCCGGGTATACCGACATAGGAAAGTAATCTAAACCTATGCTTTTACTTTAGTATGTAACGTATACTTATCCTAATTTTAATAGAGCTAGTAAATTTAATGATCTTCCTTTGCATATCGACTCATCTTTAAATGTGGATACATTCAGAAACTTTACTTAGCACGGTATTCTATAATTATCGAAAATTTCTAATACTTTCGATAACTAACAGTGACAGTTTAGTGATTAGAATTTAGCTCCATTTCGTTGGTCTAGGGTTTGAGTCCTAGCACATTACCCAACAATGTTGTGTGCGATTTTGATATTATTATATTAATATATGCGTTAATGGCGTTTAACGTATGTTATAACGTTAAGCGATACTCACGATCACACAATCCACGGCCGGGGTGTAACTACACCTACGTAACATACTCCGCTCAGTCTGTTTCTCTCACACACGATGATTTCAAATTTTCGAATGAAGTCAAATTTTCAGCTTGGGAAGGAAAATACAGTCCATATTAATATTATAATAGTCCAAAGGATGTCAAACTATAGAGCCTGCTACCACTAGACCGCGAGGCCAGGGCAACTACGACCTTATCTTCAGTTTCAAAACGTAATATAATCTGTTTAACGTTTGACAGATAACGTAGAAACTTACTTGTTCCCGCGACCTATTTCCTCGGAGCCGCACCAAATCAAATATTTGTCATCACAATGTTCACAGTAGGGCTGTAAACTTGTGTCAAACTTAATATCGAGCGAAGTAAGTAATGTATAAGGTTCGTTAGACTCGCTCGCAGCCCTACTAAGCTAGTATGTTTTATTAAACGGTGTGTTAAGTTAAATAAGGCGTGGGCGCGGTCATTGATGTATTTGTTATCGTAAGCGCTTAATAAGTTTGTCATCAAATTGTTTGTTATGTAAGCACAGCGCGCAGGTACCATCTGCGAGCAGGTGGGGTTACATTTATATTATTACACCATCACGACGGACCCAACGGGGTGAGCAGAAAGCACCGAGTGCCAAATATCTCTACAAACCTGACATACTTCTGACTACTATGACCGGCCTCGTGGACGAGTAGGTAGAGACCCTGACTGCAAAACCGGAGGTCATGAGTTCGATTCCCACCCAGGACAAACATTTGTGTATGCAGAACTTTGTTGTTTCTGCGTCTGGTCGTAATGAAAATATCTATATTTAGAGTTATTTCGTATGTATGTATATTATTATTTTTATGAGCTGCCCGGTTGACTAACACAGGCACTTAATTGTCTAATTTGGAATCTGATAGCCGCGTGTGGGATTGTCCCCAGATATATTATTTTTCTACATCCATCAATCTCTTCATACACACGCGCTGATTTCGAATACTTTTGACTCCCCCATCAGTTAGTGCTTCACTGATCTAAATTTATTTTGATCGTCAAAATCTCTCTTTCCCCAGCGACTACGTGATAATCGAGAGACCAGAAGACGACCCGCGCCCGGTCTTCAAGAAGCCATTCAAGGTGTACTGGAACGTGCCCACGAAGCAGTGCAAGTCCAAGAAGATAAACTTCCACCTGGACAAGTACGGGATAATACAGAATGATGACGACCATTTTCGAGGGGAAAAGATCACCATTCTATATGATCCGGGACTGTTTCCCGCTCTGCTAAAAGATAAGACCGGACAGTTGAGGTACAGGAACGGCGGTGTCCCGCAGGAAGGCAACATCACTTTACACGAGGAGGCTTTTAGGATCGCTGTCGAGAATGACGTTCCTAAGAATTTCAATGGTAAGTAGGTCCTTTATTATAATATTAAGGTTTGCGTTTCACTACGAACTCATCTGATGGTAACTGAAGTGCAGAGTAAGTAGTACGCTCTTCTAGAAAATGCATCTTCATCCTTATTTTGACCTGCCGTCATGGTATAATTACAATCAATGTAATATTAGTAACAAAAAATGACCTTCCACCGAAGTAAACGGTCAATTACCTTCCACATACGAAATTGCAAGCGCAGTGACTGTGCTCGTGTTATTATTATTATTAAGAGCGGACTTTGATTCGATGTTTGTTATGTAACCTGATCTTCGAGTGTTACATAATCTCAACCCACATACCCAGTTACCGCTTCCGTCATTAAGTAAATGTTGCGCGCACTTCAATTGTTTTACGCTGATAACTCAACGCTGTGCAGGCAGCAGCAGTGATAACGTAGCGGTTTGCATTTGTATCTCCCGCTCCAGGGGTCTGGCTTCAATTTCTGACACTCTACTGAGTTACGTGCGTTTATAAACTTAAAATTTTATATCGCGAAGAACTATATCGTGAGGCAACCTTAGAGTATTTTATTAACTATGTCGTTTTCGGAGGTGTGTAAAGTCTGATAATCTGCACTTGGCTAGCGTGGTACACCTTAAACTCTTTCATTATAAAGGGGAAGAATAAATCGGTCCTAAAATACAAGTGTCTAAGACACTATCACTCTGTCCTTCTTACGGGACATTTCTGATGTGATAGTCGTATACACCTAAGACCCGGGTCAATCTCGTCCTATGTTATCAGCGACATTCACATGTAGACGAATGCTATCGATGACTGGTACATCACTGATGACATCATCACGCCCACCTGCTAACGACCGCTCAATTGACGCTCAATTGCCTAGCGCCGCGGAACCTTGTAATTGATCATGACATTCACCTCTCGCTTCCTTGTGGCCACTATTGTTTTCATTGCATTTAGCTGCAACCACCAAAACCCTAGTATGCGTTATTTTCATTGCTTTTATTCTGTTAGTGAAGCTACCTAATCTAATATTCCTAACTTCCTCACTTTTCAGTTGATTTCCCGGCCTTTTTTCCGAATATTGTATATGTACATAAAAGCAACGTGATATTCAAACATGCGCCAAGTGCTAAATATTGTTTTTTTATTACCAGAACGATTAGTAGCTCTATTCCAGATAATGTGAAGTCCGATCTCATTCTGAGAGGAGACCTGAGTCCAGCATTGGAACGATCAAAAGGAAAAAATCACAAAATTTTCCGTAATGAGACCAACATTGGATTGCATATATGGCCTTATAATTGATGTCAATACCTAACCGCATTAATAGAATCACAACAATAAATCTAAGTATGATAGGCTTTACCGGCGTGTATAACTTGCCAAGGTCAAACGTCGCATGCGGGTTTGATGCCTGACAGAAATGTAGAGTAATTACGTGCTAAGCGGCATTAGTACTTTTTTTGCATATTTTTCTTACACACCGTCATGTTTCTCATTAGATTCGTCAAATAGTTTCTGATGCAGACGACATTTCTAAAAGTGGCGTGAAAATACTTTATATAATTGCAGGCATCGGGATAATAGATTTCGAGTCGTGGCGGCCAGTGTTCCGGCAGAATTACGGAACCCTCGACATCTACAAGTCGAAGTCCTACGAAATTGAGAGGACGAGGCACTTTTGGTGGCCCGAACAGTGGATAAAGACAGAGGTAACGACAGATGAAAGATAATAAGTATGATATTAGAAAGAATTTATTAAAACGAAAACAGATATAAAATATAATACAAAAAACCAAAACTAAACATTTTTAAAGCAATAGAAAATAATTGCAATTTATTAAAAAATACAAGTTGTTAAAAACTGGTTTTGAAGCTTTTAGATCCTTACCAGAATCTCACCTATCTGATCATGGAAGGAAAATCTTGGTATTGAAAGAATATAACGTTATATAAACGTTGCAATATTCTCTTGGAATGTACCGATACTTTAATTACTAGCCAAGTGCAAGCGGAAGAGCATTAGATGAACATGCGAGTGAGATGGTTTGAGTTGAATATTACACTTGTGTTCATCTAATTGCGCAATCGGGCAAACTGGGCCACAGTTCCCCTTCGTCACCACATCATAACATAACTCGTACATTAAGGATCTTTTCAAAGCGTGTTGATTTGCTCGCTGTAAATAATTTAATCTTTGATGTGATCGGGTTTGTAGATGTAGCGGTTCAGTTTAGCATTTACGAAATTCAATTAATATACCGATGTTAGATGAAACTCCAATCTTATGTAAGATTTTATATACGTACTTGTAGATGTGTATGGACTTCTGCGAGCACCATATGATTGAACACTAGGGAACGCTTCGTTTTGGTTTTCGCTGCAAGCGAATAGTGAAACAAATCGATTTTAAAAGATCCTTAAACATCTGACATTATTACTACGATATCTATTAACATATTCAATTTAATCACTACAAGAGATCGCCTGTGAAATATGTATGGAATTTGTAAGTATCTCACTAACAACACTATGTGCGAACGAGTAAGGATTTTGTACTAATTAAAGTGTTTACGCAACACTCGGTCGCGAGTTGTGTAATAGTTTATGTCCATCAATGAATCGCGCGGGTATCTTCCGCTCGGCTAAATTAGGTTTATTGTCATCATCATTTGTAGGGTCACTTCCTATTTCTTTGTTGGTATTAATTTTATTATTTTTACATAGCTCGATAAGAACAGCAATCAAACAATTACTCTTTACAAATGCGATAGAAAAATGGAAGATAAGGAATCGTATCTCATCTGTAATTCAGTAGTTTGAGAATGACATGAAATTTTCAAACAAAGTGCAACAAGTATTTTGATTTCTCATAATACGGATATCTGCCATTGTGGTCATCATATCCTTATTGTTTTCCAAAAATCTCAATTCCACATTTCCAGGCGCAGTACCGCTTTGAATTTGCCGCGCGGCTCTTTATGGAGACCACGTTGTCCATCGCTAAGAAAATGCGCCCCGAAGCCCTGTGGGGCTACTATGGATTCCCGTACTGCTTCAACATGGGCTCCAATAATATGGTTGAAAACTGCTCGGAAGCCACCAGAAAAGAAAATGACAAGTAGGAAAACTGTCTTTATACGACTATATTTACTTTATTTATTTATTAATAGTTTGTTACAATCTTGTGAAACGGTTTTTACTTACGTTATATTTTTTTTAAGAAAAAGTAACTAAAAGTAAATCGATATCTTAATTTTTCAGTTCCTACTGGCTCTGGGCAGAGAGCACGGCCCTGTACCCGTCAGTGTACAGTTACGGGACTCTTTCCTCATCTCAGCTGGCTGCAATGATTCGGGGTAGAGTTAGAGAATCATCTCGGGTGAGATTGGAGTACTCGCCGATATTGCCCTATTTTAGCTACAAGTATATGGGGAAAGTTGGCGGTTATTTGAGTAAGGTGAAGACTTAGCTTTGTAATACATACATACATATAATAATGTCCTTCTGGTATAAAGGTATATCAAGAAAACTGGTCTTTTGCAGTACAAAATACTCATCGTTTTATCGTTTCTCTAAAGCGAAATCATAAAAAACCGGTCCTGCACGTTACGTTGTCAGAGTTTTTTTAATGATGGAATGAAATCACTTATAAGATCATTAAAAGAAACCCACCAATTTTTCTGAGCGAAGTTCGGGGCGTGTAGAACTTTCTTATACATAATATAATTCGTGCTATATTATATACATATCTATAATTTATAAAATACTTAACAGCTGACATTTCTTGCTGACCGTAAACCTATAATAAAAGTAAAACATTTCATTTTTCAGAAAGATTTGTCGGCAGCACTGAAAGCATTATACAATTCCGATGCTTCCGGCTTCATCGTTTGGGGGAGTTCAAGTGATGTCAACACTGTGGAGAAATGTACAGAACTACTTGACTATATCGAAACAGTTTTTGGACCAGCAATCGCTAAGTACACTAATGAGATTAATAGAATACGAGAAGATGAGAGCATTCCTGTTACAGAACCTGTAAATACGAATGTAACTATTCATAGTACTGTATCGGTAACTACAAATGTTCAGTCTACAGTTAAAGTCAATACAAGTACTGAAACTACTACGGTAACAACGAATTTTGTTCCTCTTGATAAAGATATTGAAACACACCACACAAAGATGAGTGAATATAATGAAACACAAATAGATAACAGATTTAACACTTCTTTAAATGACAGTTTACTTATGGAAATAATCAAGTACTGTGTTCTACATACAAAAAATGCTGACAAAGATGATAATTTCAAAACCGGAATTACTAACAGTACCATGGATATTACAATTCAAAATAAAACCAAACAGCCGCATTTAGATAGCCCTGAGATTCTTAATTACACGACGACCGAAAACTATGAAGATTCAACCGAATATTATACGTTAATGGTTAACGCTACGACTGTTTCCGATGTTAATGTAACTGTAACGGAGAGCGAAGAATTATTTTCCAGTGAAAATTATACAGATGCAGACGTAGAAATGAGTAGCACTGAAAGTACAGAATCCACTACAGATAGTACTGAAATAATTACGGAAAGTATAAATAAATTGAAAAGTTTAAAAAAACACGGCAAAGACGGTGAGAAACAACAATTAGTAAATACAACAGACATATCTCCTTCCGAATCGGATCAGGTGGTTATATATATTTCATAGCTTGACGTTTATTAGCTCAATTTGTTATTATTAACATCCAAACAAATTTCTAACAGTACAATTTTTGTTGCATTTATCTGTGTACGTTATGTGTTGTAATGTTTTAATTTTAATGATCTTGGTGTACTTACATTTATCCGTATCATACGAATATGCGTGCATTGATTTTGATTTGCGGTTTCGCAGACAATAATATGATTATGGGAAATGCAGCGATCTAGATAATGATGATATGGTTGATTTTGAGATCTTTTACTTTAGGAGCATCTAACATAGGTTAAACTTTAGAATATTCTCACTTTATTTGTTAAATGCGGTCACCATTCCTGGATTTAGCACAAGCTACAGTTTTGGAATTTCAGTTACCTACTCACTTGCTAAAGAATATTCGGTTATCTTTAAAATGCTTATCGAAAATATCGCTCTCTTTAATTGAAAAGTTTTCATTATTCATCAAGTAGCATTGCCATGTTTTGATCAAGTATTTCGAAAGATTAAACAAATATAAAACTCAACAGCTTAGTCATGACTGAGCGAATTATTTTGTAGAATAAAAACTTGATTGTCGAACTGCTGGAATTCCCGCTTCATCTGCGGAAATGGAAGTACTTTATATAAAGAAAATTTTGACTTAAAAAGAAAATCTAAAAAAAGTATAAAATAAAATACAGCATACAGTGCATGCTACACATTCGTCTCAAACGGACAAATGTATCCGCATGCAACTCAATGTCTGCACTAACTATAATAAATGCAGCGTTTATGATTTATCAAGTTATAACTGAAACAAATTAAAAATAAACGTTACTATATAACAGAGGGAAAGTCTAGAATTGATTTATTGAACCAGCACTGCTGCAGATACTGCTGCCACTGAGGAAGAAATGTCAGTGTTCTTTTGATTGAAAGATGCAAGAGGTTGAGGTACTCGATTAATCTTCCAGCTCAGTCTGACGCAACTGATTTTGAGTCCAGATTCAAGAAGAATTGTACGCAGAACTGTATGAGATTTGATCAGATGCTTAAGGGTAACAAAACAATACTGAGGACCAAACGAAATATTAAGTTTATAGTTTTGATTCAGTTATAACAAAAAACTGTAAATAACATTTTTGGACTTCAATTGTCCATTCTTCTATGTTATGCTTGCTTTCTTTTCTGCTATTGTTAATGTCACTTTGTTGTATGGGCACAACTAATATTAATCCACATTCTGTTTTCCGCTAATCAATTTTTTATAACCACAATTAATATTGTATTTGCACCAATGTTTATTATTCTGCTTACGTCACTGTTACTGACTCATAAATCATTTAGTAAGTTAGGGCAAACATTCAGCTGATGATGTTCACGTTGTGTATGGAAGACATACAAGAATAAATCATATTTGAATGCCTCCAATGACTAATTATCTAAAGTATAAATTTTTTGCAAAACCAAAAGCTTTCGCAATTGAGAAACTCTCAAAATGGATTAACATGACGTATCTTACAATGGTATTCTTTGGCTCGGGATTTTTATGAATCTGTTTTGGTGTAACTAACAACACTACAGGAATATGGCAGCCATCCAAAAGGTCTAATGTCCTCTTTCTTTGAACAAATTGAGAAGTGCTTACAATGACAAACAGAATTTAGTCAAATTCGTCTCCTTATAATATCACTCATTGCTACAATTTACTATTGGGTCATCGGTAGATTCAAATTCTATATGGCCGAGGAGAGATTCAATGAGATTACGCCTAGGACTGTTGTTAGTTACAAAGATGGGCTATATATAAGATTTGGCTGGATCAAAGTAGCTACTAGGTATCTTGCAATCCTTTCTCTAATATGTGTATAATCTTTAGCTTTTGATAAAGTGGTGATATGTGTATGCACTTTTGATAATATATTTCACTTCGGCTTCCGGCGTCTTACTATGTATTAACCTTTTTTTGTCTAGGTGAATGGGACTATCAACATCGCCAATGATACAAAATACTTTATTTGTATAGTATTCCACTTCTTCTCGGTGTTCAAGTGTGTGTGGGATGTGTCCGCTCTGTGTCTCTAACTCGGCGTTCAGTTTGGGAAAATTAAGCTTTGGCAGTTTTGAAGATAATTGACACGTTGATCACAATAACAGTAGTTGACAATATGCGTGTTCTAACTGTGATATACAATTAAATAATTAGTGTAATTATAGATGATACTTGTGATTATAATAATGTAAATATGTATGATGGTTGTAATCATTTATTAGAAATAAATAAATGTGCAAATATTAAATTTAACTCGATTTTTTTTTCAATTTTTGCCTTCGTATATCTTTATACATAAATATATACATAATTGAAATTGAAGGTTGAAACGACGATGAATTTTAATCTTTAGCTTTATGATAGAGTAAGCTCTAAGGATTAAAAACCTGCTTTGGTACGGAGTAGCCTGTACTATGCAAACGTTTTTACGGAAGTAAGAGCCGGCCCATCTTATCACTTCCGAAGGCTCTAAGAACTGGACTAAAACGGTATGTATGGTTAAACGTAGGCTTATTATTATAAGAATCTTCTAAGGAAAACACCAAAATGAATAAGCAATCATTTAATAAAATCATTCAAAAGAAAACAGTTTAACCACACAAACTAAATACCACACAGGACAGCAAAGAAATAGTTTTTAAAGAGCAAAGGGATTTCATCGTCCGTGATGAAGTTCCTGTCAGGGCGGACGCTAGCGAAAGGGTTGCTTTTGGGGTCAGAAATGATTTTGAAATTAATCCCAGATAGTTCGGAGCATTCCCTAATTTTGGCGACGTCTCTCTGCAATTCGTTGATGGAGTAAGAAGTAACTACGAAGGGCGTCTTCAGTTTTATGATGCAGCTGATGGTGGTAGGCCACGTGTCTTTACCGTTGTATAAGGATGACCTTTGGATGCTGGGGTTGAAGGTGCAAACTGCAACGAATTAAGATCTTAGTATGACTTTGTAAAAAGCGTGATCGACTATGGCCTAAATCCTTCTCACTATGAGAGGAGACCGTGTCCAGTGGACCAATAAAAAGGGTGGAAAGAAAATAAAGAGATATTTCATTTTGAAAGCGCACGTTTGTAAAGTCACTGACTGCACGTACACGTAAATTGTTTAATTCAGTAAATCCTCACCTATATCAGGATTATAAAAGTCATCGCTGGACCAGTATTCGTAATATGTCTTCTTGTCTTGAAAGCTGAAGAGAACTCGGCGGTTGTCGTTCTTGCAATTTTCGCATAGGCTGTCAACAATGAACAATATTCGATAATTACAATCCTAGGTAGCCTAAGGATGTTGGAAGACAAAGACAAAGACGTTTATTTGTACCGAATATGGGTAAGTACATTTAAAGAATTACTAGTTCAATCCATATTCTGCCTTTTACGCCGTACAAATAATTCCATAAAGACATATGCGATGATGAATCAAGCAGTCACGACATGTCTTATATCTAGTACGTAACTCACGATTATTGATGGTGTAGATAGTATAGTACCTTAAATGTGTGTATATAGTATGTGTATATAGTGTATGTATATATAGTGATATACACCCACTATATACACACACTTCAGGTACTATACATCTATAAATAATTTTAAATCGCCTTAGCAAAATTCGACATCATTTAGAACTACACCATCAATAATCGTGAGTAATATCACTATATTCAAGAGTAACTTATGAATTGTATCACTTGAATATCATGTTACTGGCCATCCAACCATTGACGATTGGTACAGTGGTTAATGACTTCGACTATTTCGTTGGGGTTTCGTTTCCCGCGCAAAACAAACATTTGCGTGATAAGCAGCTTAATTTGTTTCAACAAGCTATCACTGCTTGAAGGTTGAGGTTGCTTAATCATGAAACGCTTATTCGTATAATTTTATAATTAAGTCAGATGTAGGTCAACAGTGGAGAGGGTAAAATATACGCTCGCTCAATATCTACGTTAAGCACCATAGTTGACATGGTTTACTAAGCGCTGACAATGTAAGGGAATGAATAGTTTAATTACCGACGTCGTCAGCCGGAGTAGTAACGTTGACATTGTTGCGTGCAGCTGAAAAACTGTAATTCTTTTAGTAACCTTTCAAGAATACTGTGACCGCACTATTATGTTCAAATGCTATGTATTGTTAAGTTAAAATGTTTTGTTTGTATGTATCTAGAAAGACATGTACACACTTAACGTTCTTGAGGAGATCCAAGGGCAGGTTCGATGGGTTCAAGTCGGTGCTGATGAGGACCACTCTCAGCTCCTTGATATCCGGCTTTAGGTGCAGGAAGAACACCTCCCACTTGAATAGCACGTCAGCTTCGAATTGCAGTTCTGCACCAACGATGTGGATGACGAAAGATGTCTTCTGGATATAGACGCAAAGAGTAATGTATTAAACGTATTTTCTCCATGGAAATGAAATGCTTTTCTACGAAAAAAGTAGCCTATGTCACTCTCCAACCTTTCATCTATCTCCATACCCAAGATCACATCAATCTGCCACTCCGTCCTAACTTGAAAGAAGGACAAACAAACACACTTTCACATTTATAATATTAGTATGTATTACGTTCCAATTTAGGCCACTGTTCGAATACTAGTCTTAATAAATCAGAAAGACAGAGACGTTTATTTGCACAAATATGGGTATTTACATTTAAAGATTTTACAGAATTATTTTTTCTTATTTTGCCTTTTACGGCGTACAAATTTAAGAAACGGCATATCTGACAAGTGCAGTACATGTTTATTTAATATAACGTCAAATGCGTTGATTGTCACTATGCCTGACTCATCATGTGCGTATCTCTCGACCCTGACCTTCTTCTGCTTCCTGCCTGGACTGTACAATAAATTTTACTGCTCTTGCATTGAATCTTAACCGAATCAATAACAGAGCGAATCTAAAATGGCCGTCTAAAATCTAAAATGGTCGTCTCACTCGCACGCTATTGCTATCTATACTCGCACGCATGCGTAATGATTGGCATATAAAAACATTGAGACTGACGTCATCCAATATTTGTGTATTCTTAAGAAGAAATAGTAAGAGATATTAACACGTGTTAGTCATTTTTCATTACGATTTTAAAAATTCATGGTCTTTTTTTTGTTTGGCGAATATGTTACTAGCATACATTTTCATTTTTTTATTTATCATTTCCATTTGCACAATAGAACTAATGGTAAGCACATAAGGAAATAGCTAATTTTAATACGGAATATAAATAAAAATATTTAAGACACTATTTTAGATTCTATCCTTAACAGTTCAGTTAACATTAGCATTGTGTTGATTGAAAAATCTAGTAATAATTGTGCTGTTGCAGTGTTTCTCAAAGTTTCACGTGACGCGAACATGGTTTTAGATGACCGACAGAATATTATTCAAAGTCACTGATCCCAGTGTTTATATGCTTCCTGAGCGAATTATATCCCCATTACCTTAGAGATGCCATTGGCGTTGGCAGCGGTAGCGTGCTGATGGCAGTGAGCGGCGGTGAGCGGCGCGGTGGCGAGCTGAGTCAACGCTGCATACGCCGCGTCTGTCATATCTGGGGAAGAACCGTCCAAACACCATCACTGGCCTCTGGCTCTAGTGGTTACAGAATCTGTTAAGTCGGTGTTCGTGGGTTCGATTCGCAGCCAGAAATTTAAAAAAAAGTAAAATTATTCAGTATTATTAGGTATAATTCAGCTGTTTGGTTACAATAACACAGGCGTTTTATTGCCTAATTTGGAATGTGGTAGCTATGTGTGTGATTGTACTAATTATTGTCATTTAATAGTTTGGTAGCACTATTATATACGAGATACACTGGAGGATTAAATTAAAATTCATTACTTTTGTTGCTTCGTAAGTTACAGTGCATGCACATAACGAACGTCAGAATGATTTTGATGCAAATTGCTTTCATTGGTAGACAGAGAAAAAAGATGGGGAAAATCTTTCGACATGCTTTCAGCGACTGCTCAGAGCGCCTGATTATTCTTGTCGAAGATAAAATATGATTGGACAGATCGTATAAAATATAGAAGTGCTGTTTAAACAAATAAAATAACAAAATACTAGTATTTATTTGCATTTAAATGAAATGAAATGTAGTTGCATTTCTTTCCAAATTATAAATGATTAATTTTGGGGTTGAGGAATGCAGTTAACGATACTATAATAACAATTAATTATGAAATACTTTAGTGTGAGTAATCAAATGTTACGAGCAGATGCACGTAACATATTAAAGTGGCTTCCCGAGGAGCGCGATATGCCGGACGTACACAGACCGGCCCGCGTCGACGCACCTTTGGAGTATAACGGAGCGTTAGAACCGCGAATCAGTAACTTCAATCGATAAAATATATTTGTATCTCGACACCGACACAGACCAACGCGCAGCGTTGGACGCGTCTCGATGCAGTGCGTGGTTTTCCGTGATGAATGATCCGCAGAATCACGCTGCTCGGAACGCCACCTTAACCACATATATATCATATTTCACAGTATTTGTACACAGTTCTGAACATCTGAATCATTCCGTCTATTTATGTGTTGCACAAATAACTTGGTGATATAATTACATGCGTGATTCATTGTTGTTATTTGTTCGCAAAACGCGGAGGAGTTTCTGGTGGGAAATGCAGAGACAATTGTAAATTCCACGGATGAGATGACATTATAATGGACTTAAGAGGGCCTCAGACGTTCAGAATGCACTGGTACTATCATATACGTACCTGATGCTACCAATTGTCTTATTCCCGCTGTCCTATACCCAATGCTAATAAGTATTATTATTAACATTGACTACTAATTAAACTATATTGGACTAACAGTTGTATATATCACTTAGAAGTCTGTTACCAGTTTACCTGGAGCTCTATTCGGCACATTTTTTAATCTCTTGAATTTATCTAAGAACTAACTATATCCTTGTTCCACTTACCAATCTTCTCATCGTACATGGAAGCCAGCACCTCGTTTATTTTGTCCGGAATCCTGTAGCCCGCAGCCATGATCCTGGTCGGCAGCTTCGGCTCCAGTCGGCCCTTGGTCTGCTGATGATGTACCAGTTTTTGGTACAGAGCGTAGGAGCGGCACCAGCGCTGGTGGCTCGTAGGCAAGTGGTCTGGGTGTTCGGAGCAGTAGGATACCTGGAAGATTTAACGTTTATAAAATACTAGCTGTGCCCGCTACTTCGACCGCGTTTGAATTCAAGTAAAATCAAGAAGATTTATACAAACTTTCATCCCCTATTTTATCCCCTTAGGGGTGGAATGTATAAAAATCCTTTCTTAGGGGATGCCTACGTCTTAGTAACTTTATGCATGCAAAGTCTCAGCCCGATCGGTTTAAAATTGACAAAGTTTCATACAAACTTTGATCCCCTATTTTATTCCCT
>DWDX01001903.1:0-16785 GCA_018245675.1 Agara michaeli | reverse complement strand
TTCCGTTCAAAAGATGTTACAAATTTAAAAAGTTGAAGAATTAAAAAATTATGCCAGCACACCGCCGCGCTGCCGCTGGTATAGCACGGAGGAATCGGCTCCGAACATCTGAGCAGACATGGTGTTACGGGACTTTTACATATTATATGAGATTAAGTTATTATACCATTATTTTGATTGAACCATAGCAACGCGTGATCCGGTCTGCTATAATTTATATGGCAGAACACTGTTTGCCGATTCAGCTAGTAATACATAAAGAAGTTGGAAAGAAAAGACAAAGGGCTAAGATTCTACTTGTGAAATAGGTATATTTAAAGAAAAATGTATGTTTCATAACAAAACTGAACACCTCTCGACGTAAGGAAGCATTATATTTGATACATGCTTGTAACAATGTTACACGAAATCTCGCACTAACAATTCGAGTGTTTAAAGAATGTCAACTCAACAGCAAACACTCAATACATACTCAACAGCAGAGTGCGAGCGCGTCGCTGTGTGCCGAACACTCTGTTGAGAGTAGAATGGGAGATAAAATAACTAAACGGCTGTAGGGTCACAGGTGCGCCTCCAAATTGATTGTTGCTGCTCAAGACGTGTACATATGGGGACCTTAGGATATTACACACTACACTTTTAAAGTCTGCGCTATTTGCTGAGGATTCTTCATTGCGACCTATATACAATACAAAACTGAATGCTTTATTTTTTGGGCGGCTACAAATTATGGAACATCGCCTTGTGTTACTTTTTCACGTGAAGAGAGTATCAGGCGAGCGGGCAGCAGTCAGTGACCACTGCTGCGCGTAGACAACTGCAATCAACCTTAAATATGACTTATATACTTGTAGGAAGTAATAGGAAGATGACTAACTAAGGAAAATTCGGCGGTTTGGAAATTCACGCTTTTGAGTAACAAAAAAATGCAATTATTGACTTTAGGGAATTTAATATATGTGCGAGCAAAGCGGCGTGCAACAGGTATGTACATGGAACAATATCAAATTTAATTCGATCCTTTTAACAAAAGCTACCCGTCTTGTAATAAAAGAGTATTCGCACTCTACGGATGCGGGAAATACAATAGCGACACATTTTGCCGACCGAGTCCAAGTCTCTAGCGCACCAGTAATTGTTTAGAAAGAATCTCACAGAGCTGAGAAGCTGCTCTTTCAATCGATAGCACTCATTAGTGCACATTTCTAGGACGTCTAAGTGCTTTTAAATAGAACAACGCCAAATGCTCTCAGCTTCTAGCAAAATAAAATATACGTTCAACTGTACGGTACTAATGAAAATTTCAAGAAATCAATTGTATTCTTCAACCCTGTTTCTTTTGTGAAGAAAGATAGGAAATGAGCATCGAGCAGTCATAAGTTGCCGCTTATGCGCAACAACTAACGTGGAAGAGAACTGTACGAGAAGTACACACAATTAGTAACAGTTCAGTTAGTATATTGCTTTAGTACTTAGGGAACCCAACTGCTGAGCCGGGGGTCGGTGTTTCGATTCCTATCCGGTACAAACATTTGTGTGAGGCGCACGAGTATTATTATTATGTCTATTTAAGGTTGATCACAAACGCGTTGCTTCTCTTACGGGCTGAGATAGCCACTAATAAACAAGTGAAACTGACTATCACACCTGCAATCCTTCCATTCCTTAAGAGAAACAAGGCTCGCTTGTTGAATAACAAAAACTAAACTCCTAAACATAATATTGAATATTAAATAATAACACCTTGTTAAAAACTGTGCAAAAATACAGAAAAAGCTATATTGAACTGTGCCCTTCTTAACAAAAGTGGGTCAACCTGAAAGCTACAAAAACGCAGTGAATAATTGATGTCTTCATTGAATCAATTAATTCATCAATTAATATTCAAAAGGTAGCTTGACCGGGCGGCGGAAGTACACCGAAGATTCTTGTTCCCATTTAGTTGATTATAACATTACAGGAACATTTTATAAATATTAATTATTTAACGCTTACGGCATAATGATTGTCCTTGAACTCCAGTTTACTTCAATTAAATTTTTCAACGCGATGTACATAACATGTATATGTACTCGTATATGTAGGTATGTTTGTATATCGAGCGACTTATTCGATTGGCATGTTTATACAGTACAAACGAAATTGTTGGTATTAGAAGAAAACAACACGTTCCCACGGGAGTATGCGGAGAGATACACTCGAAGACCAAAAAGAGAATAATCAAAAATGTTTTAATGTGAAAAATTCTTGCTGCAATTCCTTCAACTTAAATAACCTGTACTTACATACATACATATTTAGCAAGCGGAAATGGATTCTAGTGAGAACAGTTTTAGAACCGTGCTCTTGATCGAAAAATAAAACTATAAGTAATGCAGTGTTGTTTTTCTGTATTTATAAAAGGCAGGACATTCGTCTTGTACGAAACCTTTTAGCGACTCACCTGTACCAGTTCCACTTATCTTTAGCATTTAATTTCCATTGCTAACTCATAACACAACCGTTAAGAAAGTTTACAAGTAATGAAAATAAATATTTGAAATTATTATTTCTGCAAATTGGCCGCTACCCTATTATTTACTTTTGCCTGTATAACTATAAAACACTATTGAAAATTCAAACAAATCAATTTAATAAAGTAGAGAAATACGAGTAACTAGACAGAGCATAAAGCAGCACCGTAACTTGTAATTTTTTTATTATGTTGTGATTGATCTGCGATGATATAAAAATGCTAAACGATAACAAACTACTCCTGAACTTCTTCAGAGTTTTCAGCATCAAGCTGTTGACGACTGGTAAGTACAAAGAAAACTTTGCGAGCTGATATCCTGGCAGCCGTAACTCAGTAGCTCAGTACATCTGTTCATAGTTATTGTACAGCTAACAGAACATTCTTAGTTTGTAAAAGTTTCCAGACTACCGCCGCTAATGCATTCTGCTTTACGATCCAACTCGCTTTGTTTACGAGTGACCGTTTTAGATATTGTTCAAGTGTTGAAGTTTCTGTTGAATTAGTCATTTGAGAGTTTACGAGTGCACTTTCTTTTTCAATTTTCACTAACACGTCAAGAAGATAGTTTTTGTTTAGCTACACCTTGCATACGTAAGTACGATAAAGTCGCACTGTAAAAAATAAAAGAAAATATCAGTATAACTTCAATTGAAAAGAAAACCCTGTAAAGTATATAATACGGATGCTATACTTTTGCGTGTCCGCGGGTGTAAGACACAACCGCAAAATACAGCGAATTACGGCTCTATCGGCGAGCCTGTTTGTTTAGGTCGCGGCTTCGCTCTGCAAATATCATTTAATTGTTTGACGCTTTTTGCATGCATCCGAGTAGTTCTTTCACAGACATTCGTAACGGCAGCTATTACCTATACACTAATATACTAAGTTTCAAAATCAAATATCACTCGCTATAACGATGAAGGAATACATTGTGACCAATATTGCACTATTCGGAATTAGCTGTACCTCCTTAAAATCTACACTCAGCCAGCGTGGTAAAATTTAGCTTAAAGCCTCATTATAACCGAAATAGTAGAAAATAAAACAATTCCAGTTGACAACGATAGGCAGCAATGGAAAAGTGTTAGAAATTTATAATTCAAAAAGTAAATTAATGAAATTATTGAAAACGAAATGATGAAATTAAAAGACCTTTTTTATACATGGAACAATTTCAGCTCTTATTTCAACGGAAGAGAAATGAGAACTCCAGCTCACTACATATACCTACTGCATTGCGATCAATCTGACAAGCGTTAACCCCGTGATCTAGGTGAATAATGCATCTGCTAGACAAGGTACAAGGTACACTGTAGGCCGCACAAGCGCTTTCCAAGAGACGACATTGCGGTCAAGTAACTATACAAAAAAGATTTAAACTGTTATGGTTTCGGAAAAGACTGTGCTTTCGAAAAGAATGCTTTCAGTGATTGAAAGCTCCATTGGGTGCTGTGTTTGTTCAGGCCACCGCGCTGCTCGGCAAATATCATTTACGCGTATTGCGCCCTGATAGGTGTACCGGGCCATTTCCACTGTAAATGCTTCAGGTAAGAAATGCTTTACATCTCAAATCGTTAAAACGAAAGTATGCACATTAAAAGCATAATTAAAAGTAAATTTATGGAAATCCAGTGAAACCATTGAAAAAAAATTTTTAGTCCTATCTTAATACTCGATTCGCTATAGTGAATTATCATTTTATGATATGTGACATATTATCTGCTAAACCCATATTTGAAGACCGCTTTAATAGAAAAATATAATAGGTTTCAATACTTAATGGTGTAATTAAAAGTCATTTTGTAATTTTAATTCGCAATATATAGGTACAAACCGGGTCAATGAAGGTTACAAAAATGTTGACTAATGTGCTACATCCCCCTGCACAAAAGTAATCAATAATATTGAAATCCCTTGTGCGCCTAGAATACCATTAACAAAAACAAGAACCAATCGTGATGCCTCAGCCCAACCTCGCTCGGCTCATCCTATTGGATCCATTCTGTGAAAGGATTGAAGATACACAAATGCGTGTCCTAAGCAAGCAACCAGACACAAGGACAACAAAACCGAAGCCTTTCCATTTGTTTATGTATAAGGAAAGTGGGTAAACAGGATGTTCTTCATTTACTAGTGTTATGGCTAATTATAATGACTAACCGTTATCTAGATTGTGGATTAGAAACGATAGTTATGTTTATCTTTACTTCTCGCGCTTAGGAAATAGCAGAAGGAGCATTTCAAACTTATAAATTTGTAATTATTTATGGATCATAGATCTAAATTAATGTTCCATTAATTAATTTCATTAAATTCTGTTATTTATGATTCTATAAGATTAACTGCTATTTTAGCATAAATCATTCATACTTGTTCAAAATAAATCTTACGTAATTTCCCTTCGCTATAAATTCTCAACCTACATATGGTTTTATAAATTAACATATCTCTCGGAGGACGAGAGCTACCGTTCTCCCGAATTACTTTTGATTTACGTGGTACATGATTATATACTTATATATCACTACCTCTGCGATTACAACATCCTTATTTCGATATTAAATCAAGTGGAAAGGCTATTTTTTGTTAAAACAGTCCTCCTTTTGACTACTATGTCGCACAATGGTAAGTGGGATTTACGTAGGTCTACTCTGAAAAGTCTAGCACGTTTGCCTCAAAAGTGTCTTTACTGTTCCAAACATTGAAAGATTGACATGTAAGTAATTTTTTACCTTCTCCTCATATCACTCTCCTCTTGCAATTCAATGTTGCTATTATTGTCCTGTCGTTATAATAATTTGTCTCTCGATCGTTATGTTTAACGTTCAATAAAGAGTAAATAAATAAAATAGATAAAAGTGTCGCCCACTGCGCAGAATGGGGTTGTAAATTCCATATCCGATGGCTTACGGCGCGTCGTTCCCGCGGCGCGATGACAAATGCACCGCTGCCGTTGACATCCTCGTAAACAGTTCGAGAGGTGGCTTCAATATTTTTATAGGACATTTTACAAATTGTACTACTATAGACATATTTTTTACCCGTTTATTATTCTACTGCTAGACATGAGTCTCGCCGACAACAAAGTGGTACCCTTACAAAGATGTAGAAACCTTTGAATTTCTGCAACACACAAACAATATTTCAGGACTTCTAAATATAGCGCCCATTTTAACGTGTAAATTATTTAACCCCATTAACTCGGCGCAACTTCAAACAAAAATCGTCCTAATGAAGTCTGGGCCCTATTTTTTGCGGTGCAAAGATGTGCTTCGCTTTTAAGTCTGTGCTTACTCTGAGACTTTCAAATTGCGTTTTAACTCTTACGTAAATGAAATACGGTCGGGTTCGGTCGAGCCGGATGCATAAGAAAGGTGGTGGTGGAATAAATAATTCATTGGTGCGGGACCGCGCTGGATTACCGTACACCTGTTCATCTTTTAGTTGGTGCTTAGCGAGAGAGCTATTAACATAACTAGTTTTATTACAACCTGACGCTCTCCGCTGGCCTCGCTTCGTATTTGTGTTCCTTCCTTTGTGATTCTTAAGAAGAAAAAATCTTATATCTCTTCCATCCATGTCTTCGAAATGTTCAATTCGATGGGTATATTACATGTTCATGTATGAAATTTTAATATCACGGCGGCCTTCTATATATGATAGACACATGGAACAATGAACTTTGTTGCTTTCCTAATAATTTCAGAATATTCTCCTTTTAGTTTTACCTATTCTCTTCTGGTGGCACGGCCCATGCCGTGCGTACAAACAGATAAGTAATTTTTAGCTGTTAAGTTATTAAAGTCCGAGATTTCGCCGGCTTTTTATTCGACTCTTTTTGTTGGTCCACTGCTGGACCGGGTCTCCTCTCGTAGCGAGAGAGGGATTTAAGCCATAATCTACCACGCTGGCCAAGTGCGGATCGGTAGACTTTTCTGAGGACACCTCAGAAAATATTATATTATTTATAACATCTCTAAGGTGTACAGGTTTCCTCACGATGTCTTCGTTCACGTGTTAAACAAGTGACATTTAAATGTTACTCATAAAACGCACGTAATAAATCAAAGGTGCGTGCCAGGATCGAACCCAGACCCCCTGGAGTGGAAGGCCGAAGTTCAAACCACTAGGCTATCACTGTTGCCTTTCGCCGTCTAATTGACTGGTAAAGGTAAAGCCTTAGTTACAGAAATAAATATTTTTAATTTTCGTATACTATAGTTAGAACGTAAATGGTGTAAGATACAAATTTATACAAACAGCAAGGAATTGAATAAAAATCTGCAAGTAGAAGAAAGCGTCCGACACCGAGAGCATTTTCATATTATTATGCAGAGCAAGAAAACACGGGCCGGCGCACGGCTCTCGGGCGAAACAACGCAACGTAGCGCGCGGCGCTGGCTAAGCGACTACGTAATACTATATATCTATGTATACTTAGTTCGTTATTGGAGTGTCACGGCAATGCATTTCATCTTATTTTTGTAATGACATCAAACTTAATTATTATATTTCAATTAAATACAAAATGTATAATAGTAATAATAAAAATATATAATTACGAGCACCCGCTCTGAGAAAACCTAAATACCTGTCGTAGCTTACATCTTTATGGGACATAAGCGTGAGTGCATGCGTTTATATGTTATAATGGTACGTTAAGCTTTATATCTTTATAGAGTGTAGGCTAAGTGTGTAGAAGGGGTTACCATTGCATAAATTTAGCTTCATTTTAGAAATCGATTTGTTAGGGAACTGCGAATAAAAAATATTAAAACAAATTGCAAAATGCAATCAACATTGATCACTCCCAGATGGTTTGCTTCGTTTGATCGCAGCTTGCGGATGCAGATTTGGTTGACAGCTGAATATTTGCATTCACGGCGAGCTCATCCGCGCGCGATGTCCTTGTCGCCGTGAATAATGCATCGCGTCAGAAAGAATCAACTGTGAATTTCTGATCTTCACTGCATCGCTGCCCGCTGACATAGTTCAATTAGAACGGTAAGTTAATACATATACATATTTTTACTTCTTTACAGTTACGTTTTCAATACTACTCATGAACCATGTGATTCTAACATAGCAGCTCAATATACGTAGTAGTCTTCTGTACGCAGATATTTTCATGCGAGCCAATGACCCAAACCAATGGTAAGAATACTTTATTAAGATATACTACTTATTATTTACTGCCTACCGCAACAGTGAGGATACAATTCCTTGAGAGTACAAAAAGACACTCTAATTACAAATGTCTGAAATCGAAATCACTTTGAACATAATTTTTGATAAAAAGATCGTAAAATTACATATTTAGTGGGTTCCAGTTCGAGGGCGGCCGTACCTAGCCATATAGGCGGTAAGGTGTGGAGTGTCCCTTATCCGATTGAGATGCGAGCGCCGTGTGACTGTTGTGGAACGATCGTAACGAGCCGGTTTATGTGTTGGGATTATGGATAATAACGTAACGTGTTCTGTACATACATCCAAGACAATTGTACGTTTGTTCGAAACGTGCTCGCGGGTAACGATCAGCGGCAGCTACTCGTATTCGCGCTGCCTAGCGATTTTGCGATTTTACAGATTTTCAATTGTGAAAAGCGCTACACCACAAAATCTTCTCCGCGACTGGCTGTGATTTAGAAATAATTCACAATATATGTGTATTATTTGATATTAAAAGACACTGCTTTTTTGATTATTGTATATTTAAAAAATGTGCTTAGTTAACACTGTTGGTCCGTTAAAATGGACTGTAGATTGCGAAAGATATAAAGATAGGATGCCAGTTATGTAGCGATGCTTAGGAGATCACGTTTTAAAGGCTTAATCGCTTGATCACTTTTTTTAGAGATCCTGTAGGTAACCAGTATCACAACCGCCCTCCCGAAGAGATACCTTTGTATATCGCAGACATCGAAAAAGAAAGAGACAACAAAGTTGACGAAATCGTTTAATCGCAATGTTTTACTACAAAAAGCAGTTCGTTTAAGCAAATAACGTCTCAACCCGGTCTTAGCAAATTTCGAAACGACATGCATTTGAATAATTAATGAGTTTCAATAAGACAGGTGTAAATGAATATTGTATGGAAGTGATATTACTTATGTATCTGCATGCCAACCTGATATAATGTTACTAATAACAAGTGTAACTCCAACTGTCGTACCAATCACTTCCCTAGAGCTCAACATCTCACTATGGATTGGAATATTCTAGAACGTTGATTAGCTTACAAGAGACTACTTGCTACCTGGATATTCTCTAACACGTTCTTCCAATACAAGAGAAGTGAAATCAATCTATAACCAATATTAACAGTAGTCTATATTAATCCACATTTCTAGTATTTTAACAGATGTGATTGTGTTATTTTCAAGGTGAAATCTTCAACTACTCATTTTGAATTCGATGTATAAATTAACACGTAGGATAAGGTCTATTCAGAAATTGTTCGATTTTTTTCCACTCATTGCGCCACCGCTCCAATGCTCCCTTAACTACTCAAACCCTATTAGTACTTTTGTGATTAAAGAAACAAGCCAATATGCAGCAGGCATAAGGTACAGATGTGCAGAAGTACTATTAGTGTTGTTTAGGTCAAGTTTACAGAGGCTGAACTACTCCTCATGCATCAATACAGTATATTTAATGAAATAGCCCTATCCGAAAGGCGATCGCAACGGGCTGGCGAGTAGAAGTCGGTCGTGAATGAATTATGAAGTCACTTGTCCGTTCCGATCAAAGATACGTCCAGTTGTGCATCTAAAACCAGTTATTTGCGAGAATACGACGCCGATACGGAGAAACAATACAATCGGCGGTCCCTTTCTGTACCCTTGAATATTTCATAGTTCACGGATAACTGAAGCAGCAGATATCGCGCCTTCAACCCTTTAACAATGCATGCTTTAATCTTCCATAGTAAATTTTACAGACGCTTCCTTCCACCTCGGTGAGTAGGTAGTCTTACGACAGTGTGTTCATATTAAGTTTAGTTCGAGCTTTACTGTTCTTACGTTTCTAAATATTCTATAAATTTTGGATGCTTTTCAGAAGATATTGTTGCCCTATTGTCAACATTTCACATAGTGAACTGTGCAACCAAACAAGTACTGGACGAAACGCATACTTAGTATTATTCACAATAACAATTGAAACTTAATGAAATCAATGTCCCTATAAAATAGATTTTTCAGAACCTAATTTAAAAAATTTGAAGTACAATAAGCGAGCTACTTTTCGTAGCAAAAATGCGTTTTTGTTTGACGTGCGCGATAGGTCATGTCGGAACTGTTACCAAAAATTCACTGAATGCAAAAAGTAAAGGTATATTACATATAAAACTCACATAATCATTAACACAAACTGAGAAAAATCATACTTCGGTGCTTCAATGAGTTAGTAGTAGTGGGTAGTCTGTATCGTGTAGGTAGTGTAGTGGACCCGTAACACATGTGTGTTGATACATTAATTAGTCTTCCTAATGTTGTTAAGGCACGTCAATAGCAGACACAATACTTACAATAAAACCAGGCTAATTACGATCGATGTATAGAAATATTCGCCAACAAACAAAACAATACAACCTAGTCCAACTCCCGCTCACTGCTTTAGGGAGTAACTATTAGCGAACTTGATATTTATCTCGCGTCCGTCGACGATATTCGATTTGTACAACTTATTAAGAGTTCGCAAGACAATCGCCGAGCGGAGCGGGTAATGCCAAACTAAATAATATGATATTGAAGTGCTCGCTAAGGGAGAAAGTTCATGGCGCCGAGTTTTGTCAATGATATTAAATGGCTAAGGGACCACGGATGGCACTAACACGTGAACACCAATTTTGTCCGTATTCGTCGAGAGGTAAAGGTGAGAATGTCGTGCGAGGGCTGCAGGCGATTGATTTCCAGCCGGGTTTTCTAATAAAATTGTTATTGTTTTTGTTCAAGAGGATCTTCTCGTATGTGTGGTTAGACGATTGGGATCGTATTTTTTTTTCGAATCTACTGTTATTTTTTCAGATGTTAACAATATTTTATTTGACGAAACGTTTATTTTATAACAGCAGTGCTTATTTTGGTGCAGACTGTTCTTAAAATAGGTAAATCTCATTCGAACAAAACAAAACTATATTATATACCGCGTGCTGCGACCATTGAACAATAAGCGCGTTATTATAGTAATGTTACCGCAAGCAAAATGGCTGAACTGTACAAACTAAGTTTGGGGACACGGATGAATTCTAATGCTCGCTGCCTTGGGTCAGTCCGAACGGTCTCGCGGGGGTGATGTTAGCTTAGTTTAGTACATGCAGTCGTGTTGTAAAGGGAGTTATCTTTACAGAATGTAAAACTTTTTAATTTGATTGCTTTGACTTGAAGTTCTGCCAACATGTTGAACTAATGTCTACTGAGACACAATATGGAAGAGACAAAATAACCCAGGCGAGAATAAACCGAATGTTTATGCCCTACTACGGTGATTCTAGTGTTTCCTTGGCTGACACCGACTCCAACAACAAGGATTGGACCTTGTATTATTTGTTTACTTTTTAGTGCACATTAATTTCGATTTAAAAAAATCATCCAAATCCAAAGTTATGAGGTAACAAACTTAAAAAAAATACAGACGAATTGAGAACCTCCTCCTTTTTTTGAAATCGGTTAAAAACAGTAACTCCTTTGCCCATTAAGGGTGGGTAGAAAGGAAGGATGTCCATTGGCTACGGTTCTGACAAACTTGTTTCGCCTCGCCCAATTATATCAATGTCGTCATATATTCTCGTTTTTTACGGGTCCTCTAATTTCAAAACATTCAATAAAGACATTTTTTTTCGAATATAAATAATACGCTTTTATCCGACAGGCGATCTGTTACCGAAATTGCTGCGAGTTCTTCAAAACAAATCTGTTTTCCGGTATTCTCATTAAGTTTCCTCGTGAACATCGGCCGTAGATATCATTAAAAATTCGGATAAGCTAACATCTGACGCAGCGCTTCAGTTCCGCCCAAATATACACAACGTAGAAATAATGGGAATGAATTCGGAACATTTAATTTAATAATGAACCGCTCGCAAATGGTAAGAACGCGTCGGCACTGGGAAGGGTGTCCGCTTCTGCCAAATTTACACCACCGTTTCCGGGCTGCAGAGGGTATGTGGAACAGCCGGTCTCGTTTAAGCCTCCTGGAAGGCTAAAGTCAACATCCAACAGACCAGCAGAGTGGGGGAGAATACTTCCAGCCCTTCTACATTTTCAAGATAAGCTGTGCCTTACAATAGAACATAACAAAAGTTGCAGGTAAATCGACATTTAGCAATAAATCTTGTTTTCATGTTTTTAAAAACGATATAGGCTATCCTATGGAGTGAATAAAATATATGTACACCACCACAGCAAAGCTTACACCAATAAAAAAAAATAGTTTAAACTTTGCAACCTTAACTATCACAAATACCAACTATAGTTTATAGTTCATAGCGGAGAGTTAAAAAACGATGCGTCCGTTTTATAAGCCCATAACCCCGCGCGAGTCCTGGTCCGATACAGGATGATTTACAAGCGCTAGGCTCTCTTTCTTTTTCTTCTTTTTCTTATCTTTCCAGAACATTTACGCGGGCGGATGGCGGCAACTTATTGTGTCGAAGTTTAATCGATCGTTGACGCGATGATATCAATTCTCTTAAGATAACGTTTAAAGAATTGGAAAATAAGACAGACATCAAATTGCAAATGAACATTAAACAGCGTTCATTGATAGCATCGTCGTGGCGGACGTGGCTAAAGCTGGTATTGGTCTGGGAGAAACGGCAACTTATTTCTTGTTTCTAAATAATTCTAGTCTTCACTGAAATAAGAAACCATTGTAGTCACTACGAAATGATTTTGTTTTTTCCTCAATAAAAATCTAAATATGAATATCACAAACACACAGTGAGTAATTAGTACAGTAATTAAAGCTGGTTCCGAGTACCTACTCTTTGAAGCCAGGCAAATGAGATTCGGATGTGAGCTCCTCTTATCTCAACGACTCCCGGTGCGCTACGAGTGTTGCGATTCTTACAACATTTTAATAATATTATTATGTTACTAACGAAATTAAGTAAGCCGCACACGTTCAGAACTGATTTTTATTTGCATTATAAAACTCTCCCCGTTTTATATGAGAAGATCACGCTGACCAAATGCAAATTGGCAAACTTCACACAACTTACAGAACATTGAGAAGAGCTTTTAGGTGTGCTGGTGTCTTCACGATGTTTGCGTCTACCGTTATAGCGAATCCTTAAAGTTACTGTATAATTTTCTTTTGTTCAGTTCAGCAAACACTCAGACGGGTCACCTGATGGTAAGTGGTCACCATCGCCTATGGAAACTTGCAACATCTGAGGAGACACCAGTGCGCTGCCGGCTTTAAAGGAGAGCTCTTTTTGTGTCTTTCTTGAAGATGACCTGGCCTGGCCTGGCTTGACCTGGAAATCGAAGCCAGTATGGTGCTCCATCTTACTATTACTGTACCACCAAAGCATTGACACACAATTTTTAAGAGGCCGTAACTCACAAAGATTGTCGAACCAATTGGGGCAATCATTCAACACCAACCTGCATGCTGGAGTACTTGCTAAATATAGACGATACAAATAACGAAATATAATAAAAAGAAAATCAATCTAGTAGGTACGACAGAATCACGATTCTCAAATAATGACGAAAATTTTGCGAGAAAGAGGACACCACCAAAAGATCGCGCGTATCCTATTCTCAACGTCTTTTGCAAATATATCGAGCTCGAATTATGTATTATATTCAACTAAACAAAAGATTCTCTTTAGACGATTGGAGGGATATGAGTAAAAACTTCACCAAACTTCACCAAAGTTAATAAAAGCGCTGTGTTCGAGAGAAAGTTTTTTTTTATTAAGACACACATCATACGTTATAGCGTTGTCGCCGACCGTACATCTCAAACTGCTCTTACAGCTCTCTAGACGTATCGAAGAATTCTTTTACTTACTTAAATATACGTTTTATTATATTCCTATAAATTTACAAAATCGAAAAGAAAACAGTACTATGTATATAAAAATACGTAATGTTTCCATTCAAAGATCCAATGTTCTTCGAGTAAAAACCCACAGACATGCTTAAGTTTATTTGCGTATCGATCTTCTAAGCAATTCTGTGGACTCTGTGGACTTTTAAGCATTGTAACGATAGTGTAAGAAGGAGTCCAGTCCATTGTCCTTCCAGACAGGTTACAAATTTTTTATACTTTCGACCCCTTTAAAAACAACGTTCCTGTCCCTCTCATACCATACATAGGTTCCAATCCAAAACCCGTTGCCCAAGTAGTGGTCCAAATCTCACAGGAAGTTTCTTTAAGTCTCCCACTTTTTCCCAATCTCGACTCTCAAAACTCTCACACCTTGTCGCTTTCTTCCCGTTCATTCTGTCGCAGCCAGTAGCACCAATAACACAAAAGAGACGGAAACGACTTTGTTCAGTAGTAAATATAAAATGCCTTCGTATGCGTAAAAATATGGAACATAAAAAATGATAATGATAAAGTAGAACGTCAACTTGTCTATCTCTACATCCGGTGACTGCGTATCTTCCACTTTTTGGTTTAATCTAAGTTTGATCGCTTGATATCCGAGACCAACTATTTAGCGCCGTCATGTGGGTGATCTCATGACACGCTTCAAGTTTCGCCTCTTATCCTTGCATTATCCCGTTATAAAATCATGAATCTTCTTAATCTTGAGAAAAGTTGGAGTCATTAGCGATACGGGTGGAGTTTACGACGCGAGCGGGACCGAACACGTGCCGGCACATGCGATGTTCGGCTTCCTCGTGGCAACTTTATACCCACGCAGTGAAGATAGGTAACCGAATTTTTATGAGCACACACTACATAGTGTAAGTTTTACGAGTAATCATAAGTTAAGCCACTTTTATGAAGAAATAATACTTATTGGTGTTTGCACCTAATTAAATTGTGGCTTAATACGAATGATATACTTTCTAAGTTACCCTCCAAGTATAAAATTAAAAATATATTACCGGTTTGATGGATTCAATGTGAGTAATGAATATATTTATCCAATACTCCTTCCTACTACTATCTATGTACTACTATCAAGTTGTTTAAGTTCCCTCGACAGTTGGAAAAACCCGATGAGCTTGAAACAGCTGAAGAGACTTTTTTAATAGTATTAAATTAAGTTAAGAACACTTTCGATAAAGTCACCTTTTAATCCCAAATCCATTAATCCGTTTACTAGCTACGATGCCACAGACAGACTCTGAGTGGGTCGGCGATTAAAAACACATTTAAAAAGCTGATGACTTTGAACAGATATTAGATAGATTAGATAGAACAGATATGAAAAACCCCCACAATGAACAGAGTTTATTATTCAAAAAGCGGTATTCAAAACCGCTAATTAAATTAAGAAGTACGGTGCCTTGATACAGACACAGACACAAAGGCTTGAATCTTATAACACCGATGTCTTTACTGAAATATTAGCGTTAGTAAATCGGGTTTCTAATTAGAGTGGAGAAGTTGGCGTCATTAGCTATATACTATCACAGTATTGTACGTGCCCGCGCACGCGAGGCTCGTCTTTGCGCTGTGCTGCTAAACTTTGCGAGAATCTCATGCCTTTCTTCAGATGATCAAAACAGTGAAGAACATAATATCAATATGAATGTTAATTGTAATTTCATTTATACCTTATATGTTTATTTTACATAAACCTCCGTAAGTATAAATATTTATTATTATTATTACTGTACCATTCCGCTAGTTCCTTAGCGGGGTATACAGAAAGCACCGAGTGCCAAATATTTACGGTTCCAGATTCATACACTTGCATCGTTACAATCGGGACAATCAGCGACCGCGGCTTTCACCGGTCACTCGTCAAGTGACACTGTTACGTTACCAATTTAATAATTTCGCATATTTAGTTTGTATTTATATTTATTATTAGTTTAACCTAAGCCTAGTAAGTGGTTTATACACTAATAATGATGTAGTGTCGTAAGAGAAACAAGTTTTTCTCTTTTTTTTTCACGTCTCAACGAATGCCCAATCTAACTGAGGTAGGAATCTTATCTGGTGAAGGAATCATAAAGATATGAACACACGTGCATCGTAAATTGACGTCTGGAAGAATTCAATTTGGTCCTTCGCGGACGAGCTTGTAAATTCTGAACGTTGGAATTTCAGTAGTATATTTAAAGTATAAGGAACTTTTCCAGCACAACATAAATTTAGTGTAATATCATATATTTCTAAAATATTGGTAGTATAACCATTTTAATAACAATACATGATTTATACATGGATTCACAAATTAACAGACGACAATGAAAACTACCAATAACGCAAAAATTGAAACAAAACCAAAATAATAGAACAACATCGAAATTGAAATGTATAGTTTTCATAAAAGCTGCGTCGTTTATGAAACCAACACAGATTCATTTTAATATTTAGCAAAAGTTCTCCTTAAACGGTACTAACTTCGCACTGCTGTTATGTTCAACCTTGCGTACGGTAATTAAAATCAGTGTCAAACATTTACAATGTACAGAAAAAATAATTTTCAGCGGTTTGATTTAACATATGGGAGTCCTTGGGAACCAAGGCTCTCAATATTTGATACAGTAGAAGGTCAAACTTAGTCGAGTTGGTTAAGTTAACGTGCGAACTGGGTTAAACTAACTCGTTATTAATCCATCAGTATTTGTAGCGAGAGTCTCAGCAGTAGGTACACGCGGAACAATCATCTGCCTTTTTCAAATGCGGATACTTATTATACCACCAGGCAGTAGGCAGAAAGAATTTACGTGTAAGACTATCTATACAAGTAGAATTATAAAAATGCGTATAGGCAGTTATTTTTATTTATAGCTCCACAGATTTGCGGTCCGTGACTGTTTCATATAGGTTATTTTTAGGAATTCATAGTTACGATTAAAGTTGTTTTATTTTTTATGTTCTTTTTCCCTTTTCCCCACTCAGCATTGTTGTTTTAATTGTTCTATAGTTGAGGTGTCTCTGTTGCGGATGGACATTTCGATATTGTAGTTTTCTACGTATAAATAATTCAGCAACGGTCCGGTTACCATAACAAAGGCTCTGCGTAATTCGGAATCGGTTGTAAAGTGCTCACTAGATATTATTATTAACTATTTACAGTAGCCTCGTTGGTCGGGCGGTTGCTAGCGCGACTGCCGATCGGGAGGTCC
>DWDX01001902.1:0-16787 GCA_018245675.1 Agara michaeli | reverse complement strand
AAGCGCGTCAGGTTTGCAAGGACAGAGATATTTGGCACTCGGTGCTTTCTGCCTACCCCGTTGGGGACCTGGCGTGAGGGTATGTTGTTGTTGTTTATTATTTACATTTATCTACCTAATTTATTTAAGTGCCCCATAGTTGTATTATTTCAAATTCTTCTCATTTTAGAATTAGATTAGATAAGATAGATACATTAGAAAATATGCTATAGAGAGTAAAAGGCTAAAAAATTTAAATCGAGAATTAAACCTAATTATTATCGTGAAAAGTTCCTTGAGATTTATTTCATCCTGTTACAGTTGATTTCATATTTAATAAAGTTGTACACTTAATGATGACGATGATTAATGATGATAACTAAAAATCTACGGTATTAATTTTCTCGTCTTAAACTTTTATATCCACTAAATCAGTGATAAATATTTGGTATTTAAATTTGTGTGTAGTAAAGCTAAAGCGGGCTCAGAAATCTGAGCGCGGCATCGCATTACTGGGAGTTATTTTTTCATTTCGCGAATAAGTGTACCGAAAGCTATGTTTATTATGTTGCCTCTCTTATCTGAGCAATGCAGAGTTCCCCCGGATATCAACGCTTCACACTGAAAACACTGTCAGGGAGATAACTCGTGATACTTTAATCCATATATGTATAATATCCTTGCGAGGCTCGAAATTCTACGACCTTAATGTCTACAGTTTCATGGTCGGTAACTATGTATGTAATGGCCTGAAAGGATTGTTCGCGTGCTCTCTGGAAGTGCTATATGGGAATAATCCTTTGTGTGTGACTGTGACATCAGCTATATTTCCAAAGTGGCGGATAAACGGAAAATAAGAGTAGGTCAGTCGGAAGTTGGAAGAGAGTCTTTAAGACCTCCAAAGGTTACGTGACGATAAAAGAACCTTACGAGATGTTCACACTCATTCATCCATAAAACGACCGACTGGGTTCCATCCGGGGTTGCTTGTTTGCAGTATGACATATCCTTCGTGAAAGAAATTGCCTTTGAAGCGTGAGGCGTAAGCGTTTCCTGTTGCCGACGTACTTCCGACGACGACTATCTTCTTCACGCGGATATCGATGGCAGTAGTGTTACTTTAATACAATAAAATAAAAATCATTCTATAAATTTTCCTCTTATAAAAAAATTTATAAGCCGCTAACCTTGAAAATATTTCATTATCTATTACTTTTTGTGCCTCATTAAGGATAAAATTTATTAAGGTGTTCAGGCAAAGTAAAATAGTAATGTCAGAAGTTTTTCCTTGGCCCGTAATTGTTTCGTAAGCGGTCCTTGGACCGTAAAAACGGCGAGCTAAGCACTTCCCCGAACTTACGGCTCTAATTAAGGCTTCTCCACACACCCCCGTAAACATGATGTCTCGCAAAAATTTTTGTCAATTCCATATCTTAAGTAAACGAAAAGATATTGATCGTAAGCAGCAACTGAGGATCGCAGCGTCACAAAAGTATTCGTTCAGATAAGGATCCTATAAAACCTCTTAAGGCCGCAATAACGAAAACCTTACATAAAAGCATTTTATCTTTATTTTAGTACGCTTACGTTTATTGGGAAACCATGCGGAACTGTTCACACTTTGTGACATGATAGCTTATTGTACTTATGACATCAGTTGACGATGGACAGTTAAGAAATGGAAAGCATAGTATTGTCATCCTTACTATGTCATATTTCAGATTATCATTTAACATATATCAATTGTTAGTTTATTTATTATTATCTTATTAATATTCATTTATATGTTCAATATCATTCTCATTAATAATAACTTCCTTCATTAACGCCCTTTGTATTCATACTGCTTCGAAGTAGTAACTCGAGGCCGGAACAAGTGCAGAAATTCATTTCCGTGTGGCGGAAATTGAACCAATGCTCTGAAATGCTAGTTGAACTAGTAGCTTTCATTACTTTACTAAGTACACTTTCCACCGCTATCTAATTAGACTCGGTAAAGTCGCTCAACATTTGCATATCGAACTATATTTTTTTACTGGACCGGGAATCGTGGGCTCAGTTCGCACTTCCACAAATGTTTGTGCGATGATCGTGATTGCTAGTGCTGTGTTCGTGTGTAAATTTATCCATTTCAATATGTATTTACAATAGTATATATTGTAATTTATCAGTTGTCTGGTTCCCATAGCACTGGTTCTGAGTAATTTGAGAACAAATGAGATGGTCGTGTGTGAAAAAAACAACATAAAACTCGTGTTTTACCGAAATATGAGATCTGAAAATCAATTAGTCGAACTCTGACACCATCTGAAGATAATTCAGTCCGTTGATTTCTGCTAATGTATCGTTATAATTGTAATTATTTAATGTTCGGTTACTTTACAAGAAGCATTTGTTGATATGCACAAAATGTAGGTATATGTGTAAACAAAATATAAAATGTAAAAAGAAATAGGAGTAACATTTCACGAAACCAAATATCTACTAAACTCAGCAATTACAACAAACAAACAATTTATATTAACAAACCATTTATTTCGTTTATTCGTATTTAGATCTGTAATTGGAGTTTGTTAAAATTTAATGACGATATTGATATTATAACTTGTTAAATATTTAGCAACGTTAGATTAATTGAGAAAAGTTTAATTTGTTTCGATTAATTCTCTGTAATAAATTACCGACCAAATCGAGTTCAGTTAAAACAACAAAGTATCCTGTTTATGTTATTAATTGGGCGTATAAGTAAGTTTTACTGTCTTATTACTTTACACGTTGACTGTAACGACTAAAGTTATATTCTTAATTTACTTACTTACTTACTTAATGATGTGCAAATCCAGTCTGAGCTAAAATATTTTAGGGCAGGGAAATTGAAATTCAAGTCTTGCTATAGGTAAACAGAAGTTGGAACTTCGTCTCAAAACTCTACCAGTTTTGTAAGTAGTCAAGTTTAAGTTAACGTGGAACACAACAGAATAACTTGCGTTTAAGTTTACAACGGCAACACGTATTAAATCGTAAAGAAATAATTATTATATAAAAAGATTTTATGCATTCCAATATGCAATGTGCATTGTGCGTATTTTAACTTACCTTTTACCTTAGTTGTTTTTTTGTAACTTACATTTGATTTTCTAAAGCGGTCTACTCCACGTGACCCACTTCCTATTTTAACGCTCTGAGCTTACTGTTGGTTTATTCATCGTAGGAGGTTTTTTGTGGAAAGCTAACAAAAAATAACCTCAAGCACTCAACAGGATTTCGGCACAGGAACAAAAAAAGAACGTTAAAATTCAAGTGCATAAAGTTATGGAAATTTTAAGCTAAACACAAATCTTGAACAAACATTTTTCTTTGTGATTTCCAAGTGCGTGGCTTTTCACGTTCATGATCAACGTTATATAAGCCAGAGGTCGCCATCAAATAAGAAAGACACGTATTTAAAAAAAAACGCAAGTACTAAGCATTTCAATATGTACAATATATTAACCACTTACCTATAGTGGTTGAACTAATAGAATCACTCCGAAAATTAATTTAATGATAATAATCAAATGACAGCTCTTGTGTTTTAATGATAATGTTAACCAGGATATACGTATGTATATCAAGTAATTTATTAAGTTTGATGACTTGTTTTAATATAAAAAACTATCTATCGCAAATTAGAAATGTCACACACTACAATGCGATAGTTTCTATATTCTCTGAAGGAAGCGTAGCGCTCCTGTCCTCAACTTATACGTCTGTATGTACCTATACTAGCCACGCGATTCAACTTCGCCCGTATTATACAAGTATGTATCTTCCCAAGACATTAGATTATCTTTCTGATCTACGGAAGTCAATAGCCCGGGGCGCCATACCTGAGCCTCGTCCTCCCCCCGCGCCGTCTTCGCCCTGCTGTCCACCACCATAATTATTTTCTTGCGTAAGTTTTTGTTTTGCGATAATTTTCCCGATATTAAATGAAACAACGATGATTAAGTGAATCCCGATGTTTACATGAAACAACAATGATGTTCATACATTAAATAGGTACTTTTGATAAACAAATTTATCTAGACAAATTAAGACCATGTCGGTTTAAAAAGCTTCACAAATGAATTTATTTTTATTTATGAAAGTTTTAGAGGTACAAATAGTTACTATGAGTTATCTCTAAAAGGTATATGTTGTCCACGACTTTTTAAAATTCTTTTCAAGAGGAAAAATATAACCGTAACTTATTTTTGTGTAACTTAATTATTCAACCAGTGCACGGCGTTGAAGCTCTCTGGAGGCAAACAACTTTTTCCGATTCAGTTGATGAATAAATGAATATCATCGTAGCTAATTTGAGTAACATATATGATATATGGCAATGGCAAACGTCCATTCGAGATAAAGTAATTTGCATGTGGTAAATGTATCTAAAACTACAGTGATTCATGACATTAATGTGCAAGATACACACAAACGATGTTCGCACTGTATAATAGCATAGATGTAATACCTAAACATTTACAATTATTACCGGATTAAGGTGCAACTTTGCTCAATGTTATTCATACAATGACGTTATCTAACTTTCAAATGCACTTGTACGAGAGTCGTGTGAAAGTCTCTCTCTATTGAAACTGAAAGTCTCACTCTGTATATTGTTTACCTAATCTTACCATTTCTATTTCTGTAGCATTCCTCTCTGTTCAGGTACTAAACTATCCCATCGACTTTTCCATTTGCATTTCATTCTTCTTTTATGCAGGGACTCCGAGTAAATCATTCCGGAAGGGTTAAATTAAGATCAATTTTTCAAGTACATTCACCTTTATTACGCTTTTCAGATTATTGGGAAGGTTTTTGTCCAAGTAGTCTTCATTATTGTCTATTTTTCTACTTAACTTACATTATACTAGTTTTTCCTTATAGCCAGATCAATTTCCTTATTCATAAATTATTCTATCACATCGTCCGTATGTAGAGATAATCATCTAATAACTTATTTACTTAACCATTATACAAGAGCCTTAAAGATTGTACTTTCAAGTTTAATATGTCGTAATAGTTAGTAAATCAATATAAAATATTTAGGAAGATAAATACCTACTACTTAAGAGTCTCTTAAGTTGAATATTATAAAAAAGGTTAGGTATATTGTTGCTTTCTTTTTAAAACCTATTGGTAAAAAGAACTTGGATGGACTGGTAACCCGTACATTATTGAGTGAGCGTTCTATAAGCTCGAATATTATAAACACAAAGTGAAAAATACTTAGATCAATGAGAGTTGTGAAAAAAACTTTCAGTGAGATACGCTCTAAATGAATGTTTAGGAAAAGCTCGCGATGTAGAAACTTGAAATTCTTATTTCACGGGTACCAGGTTTTTACATCATGTGTCTCCAGTGGATTATGGCCAGATTATAAACTAATGATTTTTATATATCAATACTGGGTACTGGATACTACCGTTACCAATATTCATATGTAACAGAACGTAATTTGTGTACATTAAATTGAGAAGAATTACGCTTCACTTTTTGCTTATCAAGTACCAGATGCAGTCAGCTGGATGTGGGTTACTCTCCTGATGAGCCTGCAGATTAACAAAAACCTCGGCTAGATTGATAAAGGGGAGGCCTTGTCTAGACATTTAAGGAATTATTCAGCTTTTCATTTTATACTTTAATAAAAACACTATAGAATTTTTGAAGGCGCAACAATATTAGATTATATCACTTAAAACAGTAAAACGGACAAAAAAAAATGTTATCGTTTATTAAACATGCGAAGTCACAATAATAAGCTTGTAGTAAAGTACAGTATGATAAACGGCTTGTTTGTTCTGATCGTTTTAGATATAAAAGTTACCGTATAAAGCGAAAAAAGTAGTTATCATTTATTCCGTCTCAGACTTCTTGTCCCTGTGTTGTACAACAAATTTTTATTTTACTCGAGTACTTAAACCTAATTTATACCTAGACGTTTTATTAAAGTTACCGATGTATAATTTTAAAAGGATATATAGTTAGTTACAAAGGTGTTCGCGTTCATACAATTTACAGGTTGTTATTATTTTAAAACGAAGTTTAACTTCTGTTCCTTTGATGGGAAAGAAAACGTTCATGTTTTAGACGATTACTTTGGCTATTGACATTTTGGTAAAATTTATTATGAAACGAACAGAAAATGGCAAGTTTCTCGACTGCGCATATTTCGATTTCCGATATAAAATTGTATCTCGTCAAAGGAAAACATCCGGATTAAATCTGCACAACCGAGAGTTATTCATAATGTTCCCGGGAATGCGTATGAAGTCATCCAAACCGCACTTGGGCTACGTGGTAGATTGCGGTCCTAACCCTACTCGTGCTGAGAGGAGACCCGTGTCTAATAGGGGAACGATAGGGTTGATGAGTGGGAAAATAGGATTTTTTCTGTTTTCCCGTCCACATTGTACATTTCTCATAGGCGTAGAGGGAGAGTAAGGATTTCTATCCGTCACGGTCGTTATATCGGTACTTCTGCTGTTATAAAAGTCGTCATACATATTTCTCCTATTTCTGCAGATGACCAATAGCGTTTGCATTGTTGTCGGTCGATCAGTAAAATCTGGCGGATGGAACCTAATATTTCAAATACATAAGCATAACTGCAATTACATTTGAGCTTGGGCACTGCAATGCAGGTGCTGTAATGTGCTGTAATGTAATAGTGGAAGATAGAGAAAGAGGGAAGGGTGCTTTTTGGTTACAAATAATTCAGTACAATTAAAGTTTCGGTTTGTGTCAAAAAGTTTGTTACCTATTTTCAAAAATACTTATAAAAGGTGAGCTTAGTAGGTATCAGTATGCTCGTACACTTCTCGACTAACATACAATTACCATATGCACAAACTATATTTAAATTAACTATGTTTATTACGTATGTACTGTTATAACGTTAATAAATATACAAATGTTGACAACTCAAAAAGTAAGTAGTTAGTTAGTTAGTACTAGTTTACCTGAAATTATGTTCACCAATACGAATTTACAACAACAAAGGGATTTCTAGCCGCTTTTCTTTTCCAAATGACGTTGCCAAGACAATTAAGTACTTCTGTAACTCTGAGAAAGTTCAAGCAGATTCATAAAAGACCGTTCCTTATTTCTTATCAACGAACCATAAAGTTTATTATTTTTTGTAAGATATGATTAAAAAACTTAATCTTCGTATATTTTACTTGTGAGTGTTTTTAATACAATTATTCAAGCGAATCCACCTACAACTTTAATATAAGTACCTACCTACTAAATGTTATTCACATTAGTGAAATAGAAGTCGTCCTTCCACACAAGCTAATAGTTCGCGTATAGTTGGGATATTAATTAAGTGATTAAAGCGGGATTTACAGTGTATATCCTCGGATTATTAATTTACGTGGCTTTAATGCCACGAAAATTATTAACTACGATATAACACATGGGCACAAATCCAATTTCCGTGTTTAACGCGTCAAATGTCAAATACATTGTATTTACAAAATATCAAAGCTCGAAGTATTGTATGACTGGCCTCGTGGTCGAGTGGTTAGAGACCCTGACTGCAAAACCGGAGGTCGTGGGTTCGATTTCCACCCAAAACAAATATTTGTGTGATGAGCACATTTTGTCTGTTCTGGGTCTGGTCGTAATAAAAATATCTATATAAGTAATATATCGTATGTATATGTGTATGTTTATCAGCTGTCCGATTACCATAACACAGGCATTAAATTGACTAATTTGGAATCGGATAGCCGTGTGTGGAATCGTCCCTAGATATTATTATTATTATTGTAATTGGAAGGTGGCTACGGTTTGCCCGGGAAAAGACAGCCGCCGCACCTATTACTACTGTGAAGCCGTTGTTATTACAACCATGTGTGTTTCGGTTTCAAGGGTATGGATGGCGATTCACCTTTATACTAGAGGCGACCATCGAGGTCCGCAAGAGTAACGACGCACCTGCGATCGACCTCTGACAGGGCGGATATTAATTAATACTACCTGCACTTGTACTAACATACTAATAGGATTAATATTACCAACAGTCCTATTTCTTCAGCTAGTTCCTATTAACACCTACGCGTCATTGCGGGGTCACTTGTGAAAGTATATTTATTTTTCGTTTTCAGAAAACAAACACAATCTTTATTTAATCAAATAACACTCACCTCCAGTACTCAATGCGAGTGGAAAGTGTACTTGTCAGTATTTTTTTTTTAATAATACAGCAAATAACAATAAAAGGGTCAGCGCGGGGAACGTGAATAATTGAATATATTGAATTACGCCAGCATAGCAATAGCCCGTTTATACTGTCTTTAGTAATTACTTAGTGTGCTTGTATGTACCTAAAACTGCTTTCACGTTAAAAAATATTTATTACACACAAAATATTATTATAGTGCTTACTCAATATAATGTGCTGGAACACCCTCACAAACGGCCATCTGATCCCAATCTCGGCAGAGCCGGTACAATGGTGGCCACACAGCTGATAGACTATGTATATACATGCTATAGAATAATATGCTATATATATTCAATATATATTCATATATAATAACAAAGGTGCTTATCACACAAATGTTTGTCCAGGGCGATAGTCAAACCCACGACCGCCGGTTTCACAGTCAGAGTCTCTAACGACTCGACAAAGATGCCTGTCATTATGTATTGCTCTTCACTCTATTTTATTAATAAGTGTGAATAATTTCTGTGTTTAAAATAGTCAATAATAGCAAATGAGAGATCAAATAGAACGCAAAGGTGTAGGTATATTGTTGCAAAATGTAATATCACATATGCATAAACAGACATCTAAGCCCCGTGTGGTTTGTGGCGCTAGTCCGAGCTCAAATCTGTGGGGACAACTAGAATATTTAAATATTAGTGACTTTAATTATGTGTCGGCAGCTTTGGACATAACCATACATTATGTACCCAGCTTCGTTGTAATTACAGGGACGTTTGCAAATACAACACTGTAACCAGATGTGTTTAGTTGGTGGAGTATATGTACCTACTAACATGATGAATGTTGAAATGTGTTTTTTAATGTAGGTTTGTTACTTTACGTAGCAACGATGCAATGGGTGGAGGCGAAATATTTTTTAAAGAAATAATGCATGGATCGGACAGTAACATGGGACTTTGTTATCCCTGAAAAATGTACGACTCCTGAGGGACTGAAACTTAGAATAGAACAGCTAAACCGATTTATTTGGAGTTTGATATGGAAATAGCTTGCACCCGGGGGAGGAACATAGCCATTGAGAATTAATTTTGAAATCAAAACCTGAAATGATCAATGATTTGTATTGGTATATTTTAAGTTATAACACGAATGAAGTATCAAGTGACGACTAGTTTTCAATACATATATAGTAACTTTATTGACATATTTGGTATTAGCAATTGACTGTATATTCAAGTTAGTTTTAGATAAAACACCTTGGTTATGCTAAATTCAGTCAATTTGACATAGATGCACAGACCCACTGTTCATACTTTTAATTTTTGATGATCGCCATTAAAGATTAGAATTTTATATTTGCACTAATATTAGACAGAACACGTATAATTGCCAACAAAACAGTGAATTCAAACCGGGAAAATGTTCTAAATATCAACAACGTGTAGGGAAAAGTGACGAGAAGCCAGTTTCCCTATAGTTAAATTTCGTTTACATTAATTTTAAATTAAATCGCACATAATATCGACGTCCCCGAATATTTCATCCAATACGGCTGCAATAAACTTGAAACATTAAATCATAGTACTTAAAGTTCAATATTGCCAACCTTTAAATTAGTCTCGACTACTTCAAATGGGCAAACTACAATAAGCCTTGAGGGAATAGAAATAGAATTGTTATTTCCGTGATACAAGCGGGTGATTGCTTATGGTTAGGTAAAGCTTGGGATGATCTCGGGACGAGTACAAATTAGGGATTGGCGAAGAATGCCTTTTATAAGCGACGATCAATAATATAATTTCATGGCATCAAGTGATATTATGTTCATTAGCTTTTCAGATAGTGACTTTTACAATAGCCGCTTATCGCTACAACTCGTAAATATGAACTCGAACGAACTACAACGGAGTCGATTGGAAATGTTAACTGAACCAAATTATCATCAAGTGCATGGGTTTTTGGTATTTGTTGCCTCGTCAATGTCCTCATGGCTGAGTGGTTAGAGACCCTGATTGCTAAATTGATCGTGGTTTTGTGATTATTATATTATTATTTGTTGTGTTAACCGTCCAAATTTATTTTCTTTTATTTATTTATTTAGTTATGGGTGTGACACGCATCTTATTATTTGCTAAATGCTCTCTACCACTCCTGTGCGTGTTGCACGCAGGACAGGAAATGCATCTATGAAAAGTTAGGAAGCGTGCGGCACGCAGATAGAAATAAATAGACCGCGTGAACAAAATAAGACCCTAACGGAAATTTGGTGATTTATATTCATTCATTCATTCATATTCATTCAAAGGCATTATCTAATGTCATGTGAATTGTGTTTGTACTTTTAGTACTATCCCCGTGTTTGTCAAGTTAGTGTAACTTTTCAATATTTCATCCTTAACATATAAGGAGAAGGTGTTAATGCAAGTAATTCTTACGCTCATTGTTTACTAAAAATAACGAACAACTATATAAAAGTGCCAAAAACAAAATTATAAATTAAATCATTTATAACAATCATCAATAATCATTACCAATAAATAATTATTATTACTTCTTATGTAAAAAAATGTAAATAAATATAAGCGAGTACTTACATACAATTATGAGTTCTACTTTAATCATTAGCCCTCGGGAGAGTCAATTTTAATTACCAGAACCGACGTAAGTACGTCTTTCATTCCCATAACTTAATTAATTGAATTATTTTCATTAATAACAAGGACATGTGTACAATTCAAATGATATTTTTACTTATGTTTCTATACACTTGGTTGAAGTAGAAAAATGGACATTCTTGGACTATAGGAGACTTATATTAGACACAATTAGAATTGGTATTGATTAACCAGGTCGTACTAAAACTGGCTTTATATTATAAGCATTAGCCATGTCCTTAAAAGCACGTGCAAGTACGTGATTATCCGTAACAGCCTGGAGAGCTAATATTTCCTTAAGCGATATTTTATGACGAGTTCACAAGACCCGTTTATCATATTATTTCTCAAAGGGAAAGAAAATCAAATAGGGGCAGGCACCTGTGAAACTCTACACGCGTGTATGTATGTATGTGTGTATTTTCTTATTCGCACACGTCTATAGTAGGGCTTGGCTTGGATACTGTTTTCAAGATTTAACTAACAAGACTTGCCAAATATTAATGTTTGCAATGTTTCATCGGATAATATTTCGTGACAAGGTTTTGATGACAAAGTTCCAATAGTTTATACATTAATGTTTGCTCGCCGGTCTCACGTGTAAACAATTGCTCAAACACAGTAAAAGGCAACTGAAAAATGTCGTGCATTTGATTACACATATTATCATTATACTAGCTTTTGCCCGCGACTTCGTCCCGCCACCGCCGCAAAAAATGTAATTATTTACATCAAATATAAATCTCAAAAATAACAGTATTTCTCTTCTAATTAATGGATGTTATTATACATATAAACATTCCTCTTGAATCACTCTATCTATTAAAAAACCCGCATCAAAATCCAATGCGTAGTTTTAAAGATCTAAGCATACATAGGGACATATGGACAGACAGCGGAAAGCGACTTTGTTTTATACTATGTAGTGATAAATTAATCGTAATGTAATTATTTGCCATCTTACTTTCTAGTAGTTTTTCTTTTGAAATCCTTTTATAAGTCTCATATGAATATAAATGTAAAAGCACAAAACATAAATTTTATGTTTGGATATTAATATTGGCCAAATTCACCAACCACCAACTTGACTAAATTCAAATTCGTAATGTCGGTACAATCATTCACGGTAATCATTCAATTTATACGCCGTAACTTTTCAGTTGGCAGCCCTATTGGTCCGTGTCGCATTACTTTTATCGTTGAGCGAAAGAAAAAATACAGTAGCAATCCTATAAAAGATGTAAGGTGCGTGCTAATAATGTCGGCGCAAAAGCGCTTTAGCTTAGAAAAATGTAAGTTCATTTTTATCATTTCTTGCATTCAAAATGGAATTTGCGAACATTAGCTCAACAAATTTAGGATTCGTTTTAAGTAGAGTTTCAATATGAAATATGTTAAAACACGTCATAATAAGTTGGGGTGGGTAATATCCATCACACTACCTTAAGTTTGGCGTGAATACTTTTTAGTGATCAGTACGGTTGATTTAAAATGTTTATTAGTAAACAGTGAGAGCGTGCGGAGCTTGATAGAAATGCTGGTATAGAATGATCCTCACTGAGCTATAGATTTGTATCAGGATTTCTAAGACTGACAGTTCTTATTTCCACGCGTATCAGCTACGTATTACAGTATTACGTCATCGTCTCACTGTATCAGGTATTCACAGTTCGAGTTGATTTCACCTGTCAAAAGCCCTGTACTGATCAATGCAATCAGTGGTGCTAGAACAGCACGCAACCCTTCGAGTCGACGACGCTTAGGAAAATCACAATAAAACTGTACCTATAGTATAAATATTGTACGTATAAATGTCACAATAGTATAAATATGTATAAAAGTTGTAATATAAAAGATGTGATATAATAAAATAGTTATTGTGAAACTATTTTATTTAACGCAAATATAGTCTCACCATCGAGCACGTGACCTAACATGTGATGTAAACGAGTATGCGGCCAGGGTTTGACGATAACATCCGACTTAGCCCGAAGGGATCCGAACGTCTCGTAACGCTTTTTCGTTACTATTACGATTTCGATTTATTATATTATCTTACTGCAAGCCGCGCGGAACTTCATTCCTCCATTCACATTGACTATGACCTTAAACTGTCCTATTCCGAAAAGATACCCGTGTACTACTTACAGATAAACTGTACTTCATAATAATGATGATTTACATTAAAATCTTCGAATTTTATGTTGAATATATTTTCTCTTTAAAGTACTTAATATTAAAAGGATTCTCGTAAGTTTTTTCTCCTGATATTTCGATTGAAATTATTTTAGCAAATAGCAACTTTTTCGATAATTCTTAATAATGAAATAGAATTAAGCAAGTTTTGAACATTTCGACAGATTATTTCATATGCTTCGGTAGACTACCTTTTATTATGAATTATTTTATCAAAATAGGTTTTAATAATGAATTTTCGGTCGTAAAAAGTAATGCACAAAAAAGGTTTCTGTCAAAACAATCTTATTAGATAATGTACATATTAATCGTCGTGTAATAAAAATATGTAACTCAAAGTAACGAATTAGCAGAAATGTATTCAGGTGTATTCATGTTTCAGCAAGAACTGAGAATAATTTAATTAAAGCTTACCGACAAAACGTGCGACCGCTGCACCGTTGGCATTTAGTGCGCAGTAATACCGCTGGATGTTTTCATATAAAAATGGACTTATTATTAAATAACGCCTTACATTTACAATGAACTGTAGGATTCCATGAGATACACTGACAGCACTATGAATCATGACATTCAATGAGCTAACCAAACTATCTGCCGGTTATGTTCACTAGCAGATATCGATTTTATAACATTCTGAGACCTTAGTTCGCGCATGGTATAAAACAATAAAGGGTAAATAAAAATAATTACATGTACATCACCTACTGTTAAAAGAACCAAGAGATTCAATCGACCTGCTTTTTATTCGGGTTTTCTGTTTGAAGTTTTTACCTCAAAAACATGGTATTAACTAACCCCCGGAGACTTTCGTTGTGCGCGAGGATTCTGTAAAAGCAAAAGTTAATTAATGCTGAAACTCGAGCGGACAAATCACGTTATCGAAAATTGACAAAGACAACTAGCCAATGTTACAGAAATTAATTCGATTACATTCAAGACTTTTCTCTTCTCCTTTAATCTTAATTCTTTATAAAAGGAATCCTTAATAAGTAGGATTTTTATAGATCATATATCATGGTTTTTTCGTTATCGGTTTGTATGGTGTTCTGCGAATCTAACTTCTACGCGGTATGAGTTGTGATCGATCCCTTTTTATAAACTAGCACTGGAGCGTTGCTAGACATATCTTTTTTACTTACTGCGTTTTCATTATTATAATGGTTTATTAATGTTATTTAACCAAGACTGAGAATATATAAAAATGATGCTGTAGTATTAGGTATAGTACGCGAAATAATCTTTCTTTCAAATTTGAATTTGAATACCGTGGACAGTATTTTATGATCTCTAGCAAGTTGTCGTCAAACATGACCGATTGTAAACTTACAGCGTAATGAAATATATGCAATATACATGTGATTATCATGAATTTAATATTCCGAAACCGGCGTGTATGCATGAAGAGAATTATGAATGTAGACGAAGCGCGTCAGGTTTGCAAGGACAGATATATTTGGCACTCGGTGCTTTCTGCCTACCCCGTTAGGGACCTGGCGTGTTGGTATAATAATAATAATCATAATAATCCGTCCGTTGGTTTTAAAATTACGAGGTGTGAATGATATTTATGTATGGTTAAAAATAAATGGTATTAAAAAAGAATACTGGTAACATTTGAAGATATTTGTTTGTTCCAGGCAATCCCCGTAATAAATGTGCGCTCCAACCGGGACACAGTCTTATGGACTGGATCCGGCTGGGCAACTCGGGCAGAGACCTTACGGGCGTCGGCGGCCGCATCAGACCTGTGTCCCCTGCTGAACTTGCTAGTCATAACACGCAAAGTACATATTATTCGTTATTCTAAAATCAACATTATCTTTAGTAGAGTTTCCGTAATCGTGTCGATGAAGTGTCTGATATACATATATGTATATACTGGAATATTTGTCACTCGATGCTCTCAGCTTATCCTGTTAGGGAACTGGCGTGATGGTATAATAATAATTACTATTATTTATCTTTTGAAACTGTCTTTTTAGATTTATTATTTCTGTCCCAATCTGTCTTTAATTATATGAAAGTTATGCAATAAAATATGTATATAAAACAAATATCTGTAGACGACTTGATTATAAAGAATTAGTAAAATTACCGTAAATGATAATTACATTCATCGGATTTCAATGGATGTCTGGATACTGGATACTGGATGTCAAGTAATTCAAAATCTAATTATTAAATAAATCTTTATTATTTCAGAAGACGCCTGGTTAGCAATACGCGGACGAGTCTACAATATCACACATTATCTGCCATATCATCCTGGAGGTAGGTTGAAATTGGTTATTTAGATAGTTACAATACAATTTTTCTGCCTTAAATATGTAAAAATTGCCTCTACATTCCCGTTTCGTAGGGCATACATAATAAATTTAGATAATGATGATAATAATGATCTTATAGTTTCAAACCTCTCAAAGTTTATAAACAGAATTTTAATAATGCGCCACTTCCTCTTCCGCCCTGAGAACTTCGGTCGTGAGAAAGTTATCCGTTCGTTGTGAAAAGTAGAATAGGCAGGAATTTTTTGAATGTTTTCGAATGTGTAGGTAGGGGAGAGCGGGGCTGGTTTTAACGGAGGTAAGAATTAACAAGCTGATTCCAGCCAAACGTGAAGTGTTAAAAATATGATACTCGGTTTAGAAACACTAAATACACAGCCGAACATGCCCTGAATTGTTACTTGCCAACCGGCCATCGCTTTTGATAGTTGTGCGCAGCGACCTAGGATTGATAGGTAAGCGAACTTTTTGTAGTTTACAATAAATTGATTGAAGATTTATTTATTCGCTGAATCAAATTATAGTTTATCCGGAATTGAACTTTATTTTATTGACAGTAACACTATATTATTTGTTTTTAATTATTTTAACTAGTTTATTTTTTGTAAATGATAAAGTAAAAAAAGAGACCTTGGGGCTAAAGTTAACAAATTGAGTGGGGTAAGTATTAACATGTTAATATATGTATGAATTTGGTATTAACAGAGTGTTTTTTACAATAGGTATTTTTTTTACAGAATGAGAAACTACAAAAGAAGGACTACAAGGGGGTCCACGTCTCAAGAAGTATTTGAGCTGGCAGCAAAAGAAGTTCTTGAGAAAAACAGAAAATATAGAGATGTTGCTACTGATTACAATATTCATGTGACACTGTTTAAATTCGTAAATACAAAAAGGGAGGGAACTTCTATTAAGTGGGTTATAAAAAAACTGTTTAGTTTTAAATTCAAAACAAGAAGCCATGATGGCAGATTATTTAATAAAATGTGCCAATGTCTATTTTGGATTGCTACCTGATGATATCAAGAAATTAGCCTACGAGCTTGCCATTCGATACAAGATCGAAAATATTTCAGAATCTTTGAAAAGAGACGGAAAGGCTGGCAAAGATTGGTTTGTTGGTTTTATGAAGCGCAACGAGATGTTGCCTATCCGGAATCCTCAGGCGACCAGCTCAAGCAGGGCAACATCCTTTAATCGTACTAATGTTCATTCATTTTTCGAAAAATATCAAGAAATGCTTCAAAGATACAATTTCTTTGAAGCACTTCTTGATATATAATATTCGTCCAAAATGGGCCACCCGAGTCTATAGGCACTGGCAATAAGTCTGGATGTATGTCTGAAAAAGAGTTTTTGCAATTCATCTTCATAAAATTCTTTCAGGTCCTCTCATAAAAAGTACTGATTTTATCATTTCAAATAAAAATCTATAATATGAATGACTTTTATTTAACTATTTCA
>DWDX01001901.1:0-16793 GCA_018245675.1 Agara michaeli | reverse complement strand
GGGGACGTAGAAGTGCCCGCCCCCTGTTAACCCCCTTCAAAAAAAGGGGGGGGTTTTCAATTTTTTTTTTTTTTTTTTTTTTTTTTTTTTTTTTTTTTTTTATTTTTTTTTATGTTTTTACTTGGTCAAGTCACCTCCAACGACAAGCGTCGCACCATATATTTTAAAAATATCTTCATCTTACTTATTAACAAGTATGTCAGTAACATGTTAACAACTGCAAACGCCTTTTAACTCAGTTAAGTACATAAATCATATTTTAATATTATATTACAAGAGCGTGTTCTCATTAAAGGGCTTTCCGTGGTGGGTGAGCGTCAAGGTGAACCGGCCAACGCGCCAGCGAGTCTGCCACGACCGCGCGTATCATGTTATAATAGTTACCTCAATATTTCTATGTTGTCTGTGTTAGTTGCCCACATCGCATACCAATAACACGCCTACGCACATTGATTTTATGAATCATACGTGACATTCAATGCGATATAGGTAAACGTACCTACCCCTAATATTACTGAAAAAAAAACACGTATCGTTTAATTTATCATTTATGTAGTTCATTATAATATCTATCTAATAAATGAATAAACCAAATACAAAATTCTCTACAAAATAGACTTATAGGCGTATTTATTGGCTGGTGTAGTGGTCTCTTAGTCTAGCGGTTAGAGACCCGGACTGCTAAACCGGAAGTCGTGGGTTCGATTTCCACAAAGGACGAACATTTGTGTAATGAGCACATTTGTTTGTTCTAAGTATTGTATAGTAAGTATCCATTTATTTTTACCAGTTGTCTGGTCACTTCAGTACAAGCTCTGGCTTTAGGGTCATATGGCCTTGTGTGAGAGTCTCAAAAGGTATTATTATTTATGAATTTATAGTACCGCCAAGATTATTGTTAATATTACTGTAAATTTGACACGCGGCATCTTGTAACGGCTTTTCACACACCAACTTACGCGTTTAAGGAATGCTGCGTTGTAGTAGTCTATGTGCTGTGGTTTCATGAGAAGTATCGATCTTCATAGCGAATTAAACCATATACAAGCATTCTGGTAATAGTTTCGTATGTTGGGGCTAAAGATTTACTTATGAAACTATTACCAATTGCCTTTTTTGTGTTGTGTGTAATGATCTTTACGTTGAACACGCCTGCCCACGTCAGCCTGCCTACGCACTGACGTCGAAGCCACGCTCATCTTATTGTTAACATTAACGTTGTGTTCTACGCACAGCGATTTCGTGAATCATTGAAATATACAATTCAAGAAACGTCCATTTATAGGCACGAAGTGACAAGACAGGATGTCTTTAAATGTTCATAAATATTCCTAATTAATTATTATTCCTACGTGAAATGGGTTGAAGCTACGTTAAAATAAAATAAAATATAATTACAGTTTATACTAACATAATCAATGTCATCAATTACAGTTTATAACAGTGCACATTTTTATTTGACAAATTGAACTAATTCATTCAATGCACGAGGAGAAAACGTTTCGATTTTCAACGAAATCTTCTTCTATATATATAACGACATTTTTTACACGCCATAGTAAATGTCTCACTACCTATGTTTTAAGCGTTGAATGACGCAATATCGCCTGATATTGAGTGATAGTGCGATCTACATAAATGAAATGAGCCTTTCACGTCTTTGTATAAACTGAAGAACCACAAAGCAGCGAAAACATTAAAGGACTTGCTCGCGTTATCAATAAGTACCTTAAGGTCACATACGAGTTCACTCGTTATTGCTGTAAATTATTCCTATCGATGGGTCGTAGGTCCACGGTTGGTGCAAAAACATGAAACAATAACATTAAGTGACTCATCAAAGTTTTGCGTGATACCTCTCACGTTCTAACTACATCGCGGTAATAATTTTGTACCTGTTGTAATTATATAATGAATATTCATGCATACAAATATGTTTACTTTTATTTTACAAGCTCATATTTAGTTAATCCAGTTCATTCGTGAGGAGCAGACTTTATCATCGCGATACAACGTAATATCCGTCTTATAAAGTTACGTGTGAAAAAATATACGCAGTAGTCGTTTGGATTTTTATTGTGTTCTGAAGAGAAACGATAATTCTTTATTAAGGTATTTCAACTTTTACTTCAATTATTATTTAACTTATTCATAGGTACTTAACTAAGACGTCTATTTAGTTTAAAATACTTACGACAAAAAACAAACACAACATAGTTTGTTCATCAGGACCGGCGTCATTGTTTATACAATGACACCGATCTCACATAGTTCTAGGCAAAAGCTAAGGCTTTTCACCGGCTATAGTCCTGAAAAAAATATTTCGCCTCTTGACCTCTTCCTTTCCACATTCGTCTTAATGAAGCAGCTCTCCAAAGTCCCTACCTTGCGCTCACGAAGAAAATTAAGTGATGGGTAGCGAGCCACGTCGCGGTTGGCGTACATACCTATATATACATATATGGTATATGTCTCATTGCGGGAGCGATCGCTCATTAAAGTACATATCATACAAAGTAACTTAGCAGTACCTACTTATGGTGTTTCATCGATCGTCAAATAAAATTAAAATATATATACGGCGGCCACGGTGACATATGCGCAACGAAAAATAAACTTATGAAAATAGATTTAGTTTTAGCGAAATGCATCCTTGCCCACAGTATTATATTTTAAATTAAAATTTGCACTATTAAAAAATCTACTCATCTCCTCAGAATGAGACCACAGCTACTAGCACGAAATGATTTAAAAGATATGTCTATGTAATCTTAGATGACAATAATAATATTTATATTGGCTGCCCGGATATAGTGCCCACAAAAAAAAAACTGCAACAATGTTAGTTAGTTACTCGTATTGCAATGTATGTACTGCCATAAAACGATTTAATTAAACGATAACAACATGAAAGTCAATTTCATAACATCAGTTAAACTGAAAACATGAAAAACAATAGTGTAGATGTTTTTAAATTGGTTTTCGTTTTCAAAATAATATGTAAGTTTTTATCGTAAAATTTCATCTATGTATGTATGTATGTATGTATGTATGGGAACCGCCGTGTCTTGTTTCATTTAAAAATATATTTATTTCGTTTCGTGGAAATTTATAATTAGGTACATTCTTTTGTTTATAGGGTTTTACTTTACGAATAGCGGACATGGATTGGATTATAAGAAAAATCCAGCACCAGATGGTCACAGGTAGCTGCACCAATATGATTAAGATCTTTATTTCTTTCTTTTATTAATAAGGATTTAAATTGAAAGTAAATCTTCTGTACATACAAAAGTGTACAAAATGTCCACCTTTTGGCCTAGTTACAAACTTCAACTTCCAAAAATGGGCATAGCTCTACACTCCACCACACTGATGAAACATATAATGTGACGGGTGTTGCCAGTTGTATCCATCGTTAACTTCACTGTTATTCAGCCGCATTAGAATAAGCCGTACTGCAATGTAGCTTTTAATTATAATTATTTTCATATGTATTTCTAGATGCGGAATATGTCCAACCTACTTACAAAAAATATGCGCTTTCGACTTCGATACCAACGCAACATTCATATTTGACAATCATTGTGTGATGGACTTGTACAACTGCGTTCATGGAACCGGTTAGTTCAGTTCATTTTCTATATATTTCTGCCAATATTTTTCAGACTAATTTCATAATTGCAATGTAAACATTTTGCTTCCGATAACATTTATTAAATGTTCATATAGTTGCTTGTTAACAAATGTGTCAATATACAAGTGGAAAACGATTTGAAATAAAACAATTGTCTATAAAAAATCCGTTATAATAATAATAAAAAATATCTGTTTCATATTTCAGCTTTCGTTAACCAGAATTACGAAGAATGTTTATATTTCGGCAACTTTGCTTATGTGCACGGACACAAATATACAGATGAACCAAATACTGTAATATTGAAAATAAAAAAAAATCCAGACTTCATTTAGTAAATTATGAGATATTCTTAAGTAACTCGCTATCTGAATTCTCCCATAAATATCATACTTATAAAAAAGTTCAATAGTTTTTTTAGTAATTTAGTTATTACAATAAAGTATTAAAATTACTGAAAATCTATAAGGTGGAGTAGGTGTATTAAAGAGAAAAGCCTCTTTCTAACATTTAAAACAAATATGGTGTGTCGAATCCATCTAAATGTTGAAGGTACTGCTGGGACATTGAAACCTATAATTATTTTTATAAATGAAAATATTATTACAATGCCTGGATCATTGTTTCTCAATCTTTATTTATGTCGCGACACACGAACAAGTGAAACAGCTAAGTAAAAAGCTTTATGATTTCTTCACTATCGAATTATAATAATATTTTAAGTAAGCTATAAGTTTATTTTTTCATGTAGGTTTATTACAAGGTAATATAATATAATTTTATAACATTACATTAAAATTCTTTCTTTCAATAAACAAGTCTTGTTTATACAGGTATAATTTTTTAAACAGGTTGGAACCCACTTAAATAATCAACGCGTACCCTGCAGGAGTCGCGACGCCCAGGTTGAGAAACGTTGATCTAGCTAATTTCAACAAGCCCTTAGTAATAGGCTACGTAACAGCCATATGACCGAGCCGTTTGTAATCAATCTTGTCAAGTTGCACAAGGGGCCGCAGCTGATCAGCGAATGCACGCATGTCTTCTGCAATTGCATCCTGTCCTTGAGGAGCTAATACCTGCAATTTAATAAATTGATATATTTGAATAGTCTCTTGATTTAGTGGTTAAAGACCTTGAGCACTAAACCAGAAGTTGTGAGTTTGATGCCCACGACCAGGACAAATATTTGTTGCATGCCCAAGTTTGCTTTCTGTGTTGCAGTGTAATAAAATTATCTTTCTAGCTAATATATACTTTATATGTATATATGTATGTTCATCAGTTGACCATATCACCAGAACACAGGCATATAATTGCTTAATTTGGAATCAGATAAATATGTGTAGAAATTTACCTATACATTATAATACAAATATTTTTATTGTACCTCATTAAATTTAACTTTTTATTTATTTTATATAATATATTTATACTTGTACTCATTTAAAATTAAATCATAGGTACCATTGGCGGCCATATCACTGAACAGTTATCTCTTTCTGAGAACCAATTGTGATTTTATACACTGACATACATTAAACAGACTGGGAAGGGGTGTTATTACATTCTATGTTTGTAAGCTGTAACAAATAATAATTATTGTTTATTATAATATACAGCTCGTGGGGAGTTCACTAAAAAAAAACATATCTGGAAAGAATGTAATCCAACACTCACAGATAGTTCCACGAGGTAACTTTGTGATATAGGCTCTGGAGGCATAGATCCTTGTGAGATCTTGAACACTTTAGCCACTGTAATCTTCATACGACCTTTTCTAAACATGTAACCTGAAAAGGTATATTATAAAAGACATTTCAGAAATTTCAAACAAATTTTCACTTTGACACTGTAATAAACCTCCTTTCATATCTCACCAAATCGTAGGGACTGGTTTGGGTGTCTGACAAGTGCGATATATCAAACTCATCGATCAAATTATGTTCGTAATGTTCGGATTCGGACAGTCTGGTATATATCATTGAGTAACACATTATGCAATAGCATGTACCTTATTTCAGTACAACTGACACTAACTCAGTTGTTGGTGATGCTGTTCTTATTATGATCTATGTAACCAATGTTCTTAGTAAAATTCCTATGAATTCTGAACACATAAGCGCTATATTTACATGCCACCTTGTATTACTACAGATGTGTGGGCTTTGTGAAACACCAACAATCTACAAAAGAATATTCATTTTGTATGATGCTTTACTCTGCGAGGTATACCACATCTACCACATGTGTTCCACCAGTATAGTGCTTAGATATGATAATCAGTCTGTAGGTCCAGCATAAGTTAACCAGTATACCAACTCTTACGGTGACTAAACTATACATAGGCATTTAAGTCATCTCCAAAAGATCCCCACATACAGGTAGTATATTTTCACAAATACTACATACGAATGTACCTTTTATACTGTATTCAAATTCAATTCTGCATCCAAGCTCATTAAGGAAATCTAACAACATGCCACTGCAGGCAATGTCCAGGCTGGATCTCACCACTGTTGGCCTGCTTTTGTCTCCAAGGTCCGGCTGGCCAATATACCGAAGCTGGTAGGGCATATCTCTAGCGTCGAGTGCCTTACGAACTCGCAAGAGCAACGGTGAGGCCTGAAATGTTAGAACATTAAATTTTATAAGACTTATAACCAGCACATTATACCAAATTACTATAGTAGACTGTAACACGACACCTGTTGATTGGGGTCACGCAAACTGAAACACACTTCCTGATCGTCAAATGTCTCTGGACCAGCGTCAACATTGTCGCAAAGACCGCGTAGTCGATGTAATAATACTTCAACTGCAGAATCTAAGACGGATCCCTGTTAAGTTACAAAGGTCTATGTAATAATTGAATATTCAATATTTGCTTGCTATAAGACAATGCTTTATACGACTATTACATACCTGTAAAAGATATTCTTGATTTGGGATGATGTTAGCCTTTAGAGCTTGTGACAAACTGTCAGTCGCAGTAATTGGAGCCGCATTTACAGTAGACATGATAGCGCTTGCCAATGTTTTACATGATATTCATGACAATTAGAGAAAATACTTTAAATCAGCAACCAATTACAAATAAATATTTATTTATAACCATACGCCCGTCAACCGTCACCGTCACTGCAATCAGTGAGTCAATGTCATTATGACTCTGTCACAGAATTTTCATTCGCTTAATTTAACGTGAAACGGGTTGGGAAATTTTCGCAATACAGCGAAATTAGTATAAAATTTACTTGCAAAGCGCTCGTTTACAAAAATACTCATTATTGCGATCGAGAATTTAGTAAAATAAAAGTGAAAATATTTATGTTTGGACATAATCGACAAAACAGTCTATGAATCTTATTTTTTTTAAATAAATAAATTCATAATATTTTGGTGGCCGCAACCCTATGCTTGTTATGACAAATTGTCAAAGTCACAGCATGTTGGATAATGTGTTTGTTTATAATCCGAAAGAAAAAATCTCGGTTGTCTATATTATTTTTTAAATACACTTGGTTACTAAATTCGTTTTTAGGCTGATGTGTTGAAGATCATACAAGATGACTGAACATGTTTCAATTAGACTGGTTTCAGAGCGAGTCGATCATTCTGTTGCTACAAATAGTGAATTACCTCGATTCTACACTCCCGGCGAGGTTATTACAGGCATGCATGATTTCATGCGGTAAGTACCTACTTGTTAGAGGAAATTTTTGCTGTCCTTCCTATTCCTGTGCTAAAAGCTTCAATTGAAATTGTACTTTTAGTGAATAATTGTTATTAAAAAATTTTAGAGGCCATGGAACATACACAGAGGAAGACACTCTCAAGTCTTCAGTAGCTGGAGTTATGCAAAAAGTCAATAAGCTGATTTGCATACGGCCTTTAAAGAGTAGGTATGTTGGAGAAATTGGTGATGTGGTAGTTGGACGTGTGTTAGAAGTGCAACAGAAGAGATGGAAAATAGAGACGAATTCACGTTTAGATTCTATACTTCTGCTGTCTTCGGTCAATCTGCCCGGAGGAGAATTGGTAAATATAATTCTAATTCTTTGTTATAATACATTTTTACTCAGTAGATAGTTATTACTAACAAATAAAAAAATTGCCAAAATCTGGTATCCTGTTAAAGATCTTTATTGCTAATCTTGATATAGTCATTGGTGTCAACATTTCTACAAGGCCAGGACTATAATAGAATCAAGCACAAGCACCAAGTTGCTTGTCTAGCAATTTTATATTAGACACATGTTGGAGAGTGTGTGCGGGTACTGCACAAATTGAAACCTTCAGATTCATTCTTCATCATGAGACATCTGTATTCGTTTTTTGGCACCCAATTCTATATAGTACATGCATAGTTCCAAAGGTCAAAAAACCAAGGACTCTGTGTGTTTAATGACCTTCCATCATACTTTTTCTTTCTGTATTCCGATGAGATTGATATTGGTATCATCAAAAAAGATGGGGAATATATTTGACTTTTTTGGACTTACTAGCAAGTGTCCATATAGAAGGCATAGTTCTTCATTTCCTTTTTTTTGCCTGAATCCTATTTTGTAATCAGAAGTACTTTTTGTTGATTGTAATTTTATAATAATCATTCCAGCGCCGTAGGTCCGTGGAAGATGAACAATCAATGAGAGAGTTTTTGAAAGAGGGAGAGCTCATCAGTGCCGAAGTTCAAAGTACATTTTCAGATGGGGCACTATCCCTTCATACGAGAAGTTTGAAATATGGCAAGGTAACAGCCAGAGGTTTACTCGTGTCAATCGTCCCTTTCAAACATCACACTTTATCCATTGTATTGGTTTCAAATTGAAGTATCTTTTGTGTGAACATAAGCGAATAAAGTAAACAAATCCTTATACACATTGACAATGATATATTTTTTAATCTTTTCATTATAGCTTGGTCAAGGAGTTATGTTGAAAGTATTTCCATCCCTAATTAGACGTAGTAAAAATCACTTCCACAGTCTACCTTGTGGTGTTTCAATTATTATTGGCAACAACGGATTTATATGGCTCAGTCCTGACAGCCCACACATATTGGCAGACATGGAAAATATTAATACGATAGATGATTATGAGATGCAAGTAAGTACCGTTAGTTTAAAATTGTGTTACATACAGCATATATACACTGTATCTATAACAAACATCTAGTAAGATAATTCTAAATCAATCAGATGCGATCCAATGTTACCATTTTATCGTTCAAGTACACTTATACTAGAACTTTAAATTAGACCTATATTTTATAGTGAGATTTTAAATATTTGTCTTTATAAGTAAGTAGGAAGTTGTCTGTAGTAGTGGATATTTTTGTATGAAACTAGCAATTCTAATCATAATTTTCTGGGATAATTCCATAAAATATTCTCTGAATTCTTCCTGTGAATATAAAAAATGTAGAATGTATAATTAACGTACATAACTCTCTGATGTATGACTATAGGAATTATTTTAGAAATACATTGGTTGGTGAAATTATACATGAAAATAATTGTTTGTTTACTTTTGTAGCCTGTGAACATTTTAAACAGAGAATCAATTGCCAGAGTGAAAAATTGCATCAATGCATTGGTAGCCTCCAAGATGATGCTCGATGACACAAGCATTATGTTTGCATTTGAGGAGAGCTTGAAATATGATTCTGTTAAAGACCTTCTAGACCCAGAGGCCATGCTTGATATTTCATTTATGACTCAACACAGAATCAGCAATGCAATGGAAGAGTAAAAGGTTCATTTCATATACATAATATTAAAACGTTTTTAATACAAATAATATGAGTTTCTTTTCTATTGTACAATATTCTAGGGCACCGTAATTACACTTTCAAGTGTAAAGAAAAATACATGATAGTATGAAGTAATTTTATAATTTATAATAAACATTACCATTAGTAAAAAAGTTTATCAAATTTTCAATTCTTTTACAAAGATTACCTGCATATTGTTTAAACTTATCAGCTTAATAAAGTCTTATAAAATATGTATACAGCTATAAGGTAACGTTTTTCACAACTACAATATTAAAATTTTTTAACTTTGTACAATTATCATCAAAGTAGTACTAAGATCTTTAGTAATATTTGGTATCTTGCCAGTACATAATGAATTATTTAGTGACTAAATCTACACATATATAAATAAAATATAGAAAATTGTTATAAAATCTAAATAACGTCTAAATAATCTCACAACTCTTGAAGTCTAATGGAACGTTTGGCGTTTAATCTTCTTTGTTAATTTTCTTATTTCTTTTTCCCAGAATTTTCATAAGGTTTTTGGACATGAAATATGGTTTTTCTTCAGATCCATCATTTCGCTCGCAGTCTTCAACTGTAAAAAATACAATCATTTAATTGCTTATACAATATATGTACTATTGCTTTGTTATTAAACTTTGCTAAAATTAAAATTTTAAAACTTTCTATTTATGGTGAAATTCAATTAATATAAAAATAAATTAAGTTGGATTATATGGACGATCTTCGAAACATAACTGTATTTACGTTGATAGAGGGAGAAATCCTAGGATAAATAAACTCATTACACTACAGAGTAGAAGATTGCTTTTTGCACTACTTACTCTGTATGTGAAACTAATCTTAAGATGGCGTATGCCATTAATGTTTATTTTATAAATGGCTTCTCGTAATTTTGTTTAATATTATTTATATCAAAATTTTGATACGATGACCGTTTTTATGTTGTTAGTATTATTAAAAATAAATACTTACGGAAACAAATAAACAGCGTATCCACGGCCATGGAATAGACGTTGAAGAAAATAGAACAAATAAGATAGGTTGCAATGCCGAGCAAAACTGACGGCACGTAATTGTTGTGCAGTCTTTCTCCGTTAGTTATTTCGTATACTAAATTCCATTGCAGCAGGTAATACACCGCAAAGCCTACTCCGATGGAGATTAAAAGTTTGGATAGGAAGAAAATGAAGTCTGCCACCTGAAGAAATATTTACGAATGTAGCAAAATATAAATAAAAAGTCTAGCTTATTAATGTTATTTTAACATTGAAAAGCAGCGGCTATAATGTGGGGATGCATGACACACGCTGGAACACGTGGCTTTCGAACTGAGTTATTAAAAGGAACTGTGCCTAATATTAGCTAAAGTACCGATAATGAAGTGTATTGTCTTTGTCTGTATAACGGTATAACGATATTTATATTCTGTACAGTAAGTATGTTATACACATGACTGTTACACAATAAAAAAAGTAGCGTATAGTAAGGAAATATTCAAGTGACAGTTGCCGCTAACTGCCATTTGAATTTGAACTTTAGTATGAATTAGTTCGATTTTTTAACTAACAATTATCGTTTATAATTCTGTAAAATAAAATATATATTTTTCTACATTACCTTGTCTAACACAACGACCCTGACGATGTTCCTCATGAGTAGCGAGAACGCGTCGCTCGCACTCTTGCAGAAGTTCTTTCCGTGGATTGCACACATGATGTAGGCGTTTTTATTAATGAATTTCACGAAACTCTCCAAACACCAGAAGCAACATTTGCAAAAACACATGATACATCGGCTCAGTGGATTGTCGAACTTCTTTACCTTGTGATCTATATATTCCAAAATAACTCGAATTACTCTTATTATGGCAATAATAAGGGCACCGAATGCAACAGTTCCCAAATGGTATCTGAAACATTTTAAATAAAAAGGTATACCATAAATATAAACCTACACAAGATTTCATGAATTTTAAATGGACTCTTATATAAGTATCAAAGATTTCGGAGTATGAAAGTAATATATACGGTTAGTACGTACCGTGTCGTTCTGTAGATGCCGGAAGTGAGTGTGAAGAAAGGGAGATTCTTTTTTTTGAAAGTCCAGTACCATGTTGAGAAAGTACTGGCAAGGATCATGTCGGCCACTCCGCTGACAAAAAACATCGCCCAAAAATAAGCCAGTAGATTTACAACTAAAAATAATATAACATACATAAATTACATGATACATGTTTAAAATTACTATTTTTTATTACAGGTAGTATCGGTGTAATAACAATATTATCTATATTACTCCAGGTTACATTGAATAAAACCATCTGTTTTCTGTTAAATTGAATAAAACTTTATATTATAAATTTCACTAGCCTGTCGGTAGTCGCCGATGCCGACACCGGGACTGATATGATATAAGGGAAAATGAATGGAAGACTCTGTATGTGGAGCAAATGAGTAGCAACCGAATAGGACATTTATAACTTATTAATGAGCTAACATGTAGAGTGTAAAACATCACGTTTACATGCCCACTCGCTGCTTCCACGATTAAGAAATATAGGCAATACGCGTATACTTACAGTGAAAGTATATAACTGGTTGCGGCGTATCGAGGCCCGTGTAGTGGCAGGTCGCCAAAGGGCAAGGCTGTACAACATTGTCGGACGTCGAAGCGTTGCTGTGACAATTGCTTGCAAAAGTTTCCGGGTTGCATGTGACATAGTTCTGTAAATTTCATAATTATGACGTGCACATACAGGATATCCGATGTCATTTTTTAGTAATATATCTTTACTATATTATTTGGCAATTATCTAATAAAAAATAATGTATTGATAAAATTCAGTTTAGATTTCAAATATTTTTGACATCACCCGCCAATTATATAACACGCTATCACATAATATGTGAGAACTGAACACTACGATAAATAATTAATTTATTTATGATAGTAAAATGAATGGTTTTTGATTTAACTGCATCTTTGTCACTGATTTATATTAATAAATATAATAAGGCAGGAACATTTACCTCGTTATAGACACCGCGACAATCACAGTGGGCGTCAGTAGCTAAATTGACGACTTGGAATGTCGGTTCACCGATAGACAACAAGTACATCAACACCAGCACCCCGTACGCGGTGACCGCGCATTGCAGGAACCACGGGAACACCGGGAACAACACCGTCGACTTGACCGCTGTCACTGCTCTGTTAGAACGTAACACGATATACTTATATAAAAAAAAAAAACTATAAAAGGTTCAAAATGTAATATGCTTTATTCTAGTAATATTGTGTATTAGAATTTTACAATTATGCTCTACCATACAGCAATGCAAAATCCATTCGTGGTCAGGTACAAACATGAATGATGGATTTAAATCTGTTTTCCGGGTATACTGTTCCTTGTATACACTAATACTACTGTATTTAAAGCGGCTCAAAGAACACATGACTCTTACATTATCCGCATATTATGAACTATGCTATTATTGTACAGGAATTGCGAAACGGAAAGAAAATCATTCGAAACCATTACATAATAACGGCACTTACTTGCTTCCTTCCCGTATGAGCGCGATGGCAATACTGATACGGCTTCGCAGGAATATAATAACCAGTAGCAGTATTACTAGAACGATCGCCAGGGCGATTAGTAAGACCATCCAGGTCTCTTGTTTAGCGAATATCGACTGCGCGTAGCCCTTCAAGTTGGTGGTCTGGTACATGCTGACCGGGTTGTTGCGGTAGTACACGTACTGGGTGTAGCACAAATACAACGCTGTAACAGATGATTTTCTTACTTTATATCGTTTAGTAACAAATGCTTTTCAAATTTAGAAATTAATTGTAACGCTTCAAAGAATATTCTCAGCGGTCGCAAGCGGTTAATCTGACGTAAAGTTTTGTAATTTCGTTTCATTTGACGCGATTTTTTTTAGATTCAATTAATAAGTAGAATTAATTACCGAATCCGAGAAGTGCTATGAGCCCGCCGATCGACGCCCAGACCACGGGGGCGATGACCCATCGTAGCAGCATGATGTACATGAAACATATAACGACCACGACTCCCAGCGCTCCTACTAAGTACCATTTAGACAGCACTAGGTCTTGCACTATTTGCGTTGAAACCTGTACCCATATAAAGATATAGCAAATATAAATAAAGCAAACAAACAGTTTTATTCAGTAAGGAGTATACAATTCAGAAAGCACATTTCTATTATATTCGTATATAAATTCACGGTTACTGTGTACGAGTTACTTGTTAAGTCATAACATTAAGTAACGAAACGACTAGTATCCTACGTATTACTATATTTTTTTATTTATTTATAACTACTAATCATAATGAAATAAATTTATTTTAAAACTCTGTTCAATTTACAATCTGTATTTAAAAACTTATCCGATAAATTGTACGGTAAGGTTTTTTCTACAATGTTTTGCTAATACATTGAATTTAAATAGGATTAAATGCATTGTTAAAGTGTAAAAATACTTTGCAACAATGTAGTGTCATATAAGCTTTTCAAATCATACGTACATATTTCCTGTCGGGTATATTTTACTGCTTTAATCGTAGCCATCGTGCGCAAGCCTATAATTTTATTTTTTTACGGTTTGGTACAAAGTAGTTTTATACTGATTTCAAAAAGTACGGGTTTTGAGTGCGTAAATGTATGTGTCGGTTAAAAATTACAATGTATGTAAGATAAGGCAATTGTATTAGACTCATTAACATGCTTAATGGTCAGGATATAAGAAAATACATGCATTAGTGAATTTCTATGTTAGAATAAATACATACATTAAAAGTTAAAAAAGTTCAATGGTGTTAAAATATTTTCTATACGTTCCGAAACTTGCTATTCCAATACATATTTCTACCGCCAAACATTTAATGTTATATAAAAAAAAAATTTGGGTGTAAAAGGAGAGCCATACAAAACACGTGTTTTTTTTAGTGCTCATGGCGTGCTACTCACTAAACAGAACTTCGGTAAACTTCGAATATATCTTAAATGCATCTAAAACTGGAAATCTTTGAGGTGTCGTGATTTTAGACCTAATGCTTTAAGGTCTAAAGTCTGGAAGCGCAAACTTTTTATAGTTTTAAAATAACCGGTGCACCAAACTAAGTACAATTTTTGATGACACTATTTTTGATACAATCATCACAAGTAACTCTATAAGTATACCTATATTATAATTTTGCCTTATACTGTATTAAGGGAAACGAAATAAAATTAATGGCTCTAGTTATAAATACTAAGTAACTATAGTAATATTTAATTAATAACATTACAGTACCTCATTGAATTTAAGTAAATCGGAATACTGTTTTGTCATTTCGTCTGCAGTCATATTAATGTTTTCGCCGATTTTTAGAATCATCTCCTTAGCGTCAGTGAAGTTCGCAAAGCACCGGCCCAGCACTGCTCCGGTCACCGTCCATGCAGAGTGTTAAAAGGTTTCAAATAAACTGTGATATTGTTACTATGTGAAGCGTGCGCGTGGGTTATAATAAGAAAATAGTTACAAATGTTAAGAAATTAGTTAGTGATGCATGTACACGCTATCCCGGATGCAACGTGCGGACGGCCACGTCTACCTACGACATAGGCCTCGCGCTCATCTCTAGTGAAGAATTTAGTCCAACCAGCGGCGAGGGACCCCACGCTGCTCAGCAAAATATCTTGGGTCTGCTTGGGATTTCTGATGCAAGTATCCGGGGATTTTGACAGCGGAGTGGGCGCAGATGGCTTCGTATCTCTACACTGCATCGTAGTTAGGTCCCCGATGCAGCGGAATAAAACTAGAGCGCATTTGAAACTATTTTTTATTAATTCCAGCTGTACCTACGTGTAAATTCAAGGAAACGCTCAAATAATATATTATCTAAAGGACGCAATGACAAATATATCAATATGACACTTTGCAGTGTTAGGTTATTACTGTACTTATAATTAGGTAGGTAAAGATATTTATGTAAACATCAACTGTCCTTATTACTTCAGTATGTAGTTGTATTGAAATAAGTGTTTATAACATATAACAATTTTATATCAGTAAAACGCATCAACTGCAAATGATTTCCATTAGTTTTTGCCGTATTTTACAGTTCGCGCGATTTCCACCGATGCTGGCTTGTATTGTTTCATGACTCGGAAGCGGAAATCCGAAAGATTTGGTCATAACCTACATATCAAAAACTAATTAAGTGTATAAGGTACTTGATATAACTCTTCAATAATGTAGGTATGCATTCCGCTGCTGAACTTCGATCACGCACGCACGATCAGTAATTGAATCGTTTGAGCTCATATTTTGATTTACATTTTCAATTTATGCGCATGTCTTGGCGATTAATTGTAGCAGGATAACATTTCATAGCTATATACTGACCTGGCTGACTTTTTATCACGTATTTAGTGCATTTTTTTTCTAGCACGTGTCTAAAATAATTCTCCTGCGTCAGAGTTTGGACATTTACGTCGTCTGTGCAAACTATGCTGGATTTTTTTTGTTCAAATTCAGCTACAGATGAAGTTCTATCGGCTTGAAATATTGTTTCCTGTGGACATTTTTCAACGCAAACCTGTAACAAAATAGGCAAATAATTTTAATCTAGTTGTATAATACTGAGTATGATGAAACTCAATTGACAGAATATCTAAATGTGAGTTTATTATTTGATATCTCATTACATATGTTTAATTATCTGCGAATTAATATTATTTTTAACTAAGTTAGATAAATTTATCTTACTACCTACCTACTCACTTCTTAGAAGACATTTACACAGTTGCAGAAATTGTACTCGTAGATTAATGCGCTTAGCAATAAACAACATCAGCATTAAGCGAACCGATACGGTATTAATCTGGATGTCTTTTATGTGTCTTTTAATTAATTATACATGACCCCAGTTACTTAGTTTAGTTGACTTCTGTACCCTGATATTACATCAGTTATTTATTAACGCTAAGCGTTATACCTACTAGCAGATGTTACATTTGATTATCTTAGAGTGGTTCTAGACTACAACTTCTTATAAGTAGTACGAACTTAGATAAATAGATTCTATATTTAACATTTTAGGTATTGGCAGTTGTTGACTGTTGGGTTCTTAATTGCTTTGTAATTGTATCCAGGAAAATGATGTGACACGCTTATAAATGTAATTGTTTTTTTTTATCATCCAATGACACTCACTGGCCACGCAGGACTAATGACGTAGATGGGGCCACTTCTGCCAGCACACCGTGTCGGCGACAAACCGCATCCATCGACATTATTCACGTGAAACACCATAATTATAATATCAATGGTGAATCACTATAATCTACTTATCTACATT
>DWDX01001900.1:0-16793 GCA_018245675.1 Agara michaeli | reverse complement strand
GCCTGTAATCCCCTAAGGGGTAGGCAGAGGAGTGTAGTACACCCCCACATTTCACCGGTTACGTTTAAGTCCCACAACGTTAAAGTAAATGTTTTTTATAGCACAACGGTTATTCGGACAAATATCTTGTCACGGGATTTTTACCTATATAAAAATAAGTTATTACAATTGAACCACTAATAATTGACATATTTGTGGATAACTATGAACACACAATGATCTAACATATAATAAAATAGAAAAGTTTCTCTTTAGCACACAGGCGCGTCAAATTTTCTACAATTTCGTCGGTAGGTGATTTCGAAAACATGAAAAATGTTCACGTAACATTTACGGATGAAATATTGAATGCTACTTAATTTATTCTAAGAAGACTGGGAATAATAATTTCCAATTGCGAAATTAATTTTATTGAAACACGTACCACAATTACATTATCAAAACGAAACAAGTTAAGTATGACAAAAGAATATATTTAGAGGTCTGCTGCCATCGTGATTTGATGCCGATAATGGTCAGTTAAATCATTATTTACTGCAATGCAACAGTAGTCAGTCAATATAATGCCAAAATCTCAAATCGGTTAGCAATTGTATACAGTTCCTGTGACAGCGGGCACTTTGAGGTTATATTGACTTAACCACTCTGCAACAATATAATCAGAAGAGAATTTCCATTGTCCACATTCTCAATTACATTGCATTCGGCAACATTTTGCTAAGTTTCTGTGCATTAAACATAATATTACTTAGCAGTACAAACCGACAGCCAAACCGATAGTGTGTATGTAGTATGGTCTCACGACAAACATTGACGTTATCACAATTTTGAAAACAAAACAGCTAATAAAGTCGTTGTTAAATGTACATTAAATATTTGGTGCTGTTCGTCCTTGGACAAAGGACATCTGACTGGCCCTGGAATCAGCGTTTTGCATCTGTGCTCTCGCTTGCTGCACAGATTGACTCTGATTCGGTATATAGCTCGCGACAGGATTGGTGTTTGTGTGCGGTCGGTTTCGGATCCCCTGGTTGTTTGCCGCGTCTGCATTCCCCTGACTTCGCGCCAAGCCCATTTTACTCGCTATAGGGTTATTCGCAACGGTGTTAGCCGACGTTATGCTCTTCAAGTCCTGGTATACCTCTTCGATGACCGGCTTCATGAGGTTTTCCGTTAAATAGGTGTACGTTTCCGCGTAAAGTTTTGGCGGATCGCACTGTCCCATGCACGGCGTTGAATAGGTTTTCTGTGTTGGGACTGTCCCGTACGTTACCGTTTCATTGTCGCCATAGTTGTATATCTGATCTGTCGAGGGTAATTGGGAAGGGGAGTAGCGGTTGTCATTAAATTGCCCTATCGATGGGGCGGGCAGGTAATTACTGTACGGCTGGTAGTATCCGCTGGAATAAAACATGCAAATGAGTAATGATAATTTGGACATCCACACACAGCTCTCTGATTCCATATTATACAAGTAAATGCCTGTGTTATGGTAAACAGACAGCTGATGAACACAAATATAATACTACTACATACTATATAATATTTTATGACATCCAGATAAAGAACGCATGAAAAATGTTCATCAAATGTTTGTTTTAAGTGAGAATCGAGCCCACAATCTCCGGTTTTGCAGTCAAGACCTTAAACCACTACACCAAAAGGTCAGTGATATACAGCCTAGTAGACGTCATGTAATGTTTTGTCAACCAGTTTAATATCGATTTATACATACCAATTAGCGTTCCCAATATTACTATTCATGATAACTCAAGAAATTATTTTATTATAAAAAAATTATATAGTCTTTATATTTCCAAATTGTATGATAATCTGATAATCGCTTTTTCTGTGTTATTACAATTTATTGTTATTTCCGATATTATTTTCCGAGATTGGAATGTTTTACACAATTTGAAATTTATAAAAAAACAATGAAGTACGTTTTCATTCGTACATCGAAAACCATAGACAATACAGGGTATAGTTATAGGTGGCTTGTTTGATTTCAAACCAGTATCATTTTCAACTATTAACTCCATTTATTATTGATTTTTCGATAGTTTACTTAAAAGATATTTAGAAGAAATATGTTGTTCTTTTGACGGTAACTTGCGGTATATATTCTACTACCTTTTGCCCGCGACTTCATCCCGCCACCGCCGCAAAAAAATGTAATTATTTTCGACATCACATTAGAAACCTCAAAAATAACAGTATTTCTCTAATAATTAATGGATGTTATTATACATACAAACATTCCTCTTGAATCACTCTATCTATTAAAAAAACCGCATCAAAATCCGTTGCGTAGTTTTAAAGATCTAAGCATACATAGGGACACAGGGACAGACAGCGGAAAGCGACTTTGTTTTATACTATGTAGTGATAAACATGTAAAAAAGTATAAAACAAACATATGAGAAGTACATATCTACATTTTACACGTATTATCTCAATATGTATGAAATGGAACGCACTAGATAGCTCTAGATTTAAAATTCCTATTTTATACGTACATTTCCCGCGCCATTGTAGCCGTTATTGGCCTACGGTATACAATAACGATCCTATATTTCATAAAAACGCGACACAACATTGGTCGTTGAAAGAAAGTTTCGCTACAAAAACATGTCATATCAATATTTTATACGATATGGCCGAACAATGAAACATACTGAAACCTCGAACAATTTGTTTATCCCTATTATTCTAACAGTGGCGTGAGAATGTAGTGGTTGTTATTTTCATTAAAATATCTTCTATTTGCCGTTCTTTATGTGAACGCTACTATAATACTAACTGGACTAATGTACACCAAGATATCAATTCCTGCAGTCGCCTTTGAAGTTGATTGAAAGACTAACAGAGTTTTAACCTTTCCATTTTAATCTACTCTAGTCTGTTTGGGGCATGAGAAATATTGATCGTCGATTCAATCATCGATACCATCTCAAAAAAGTAATAAGGAAGGCTATTTTTTGTGTCATAAACAAACTCACTTTCGGAGTATCTGTCTAACAAGTTACGAGCATTTACGCCGACCGTACACATTGCTTTTTACCGTTTGTTGTGAACGTAACATATTGTGCTACTTCGCTAATGTCCGTGGTACTACATTGGGTACATAACAAAGCTTTATAGTATTTAGTTTAATGAGACCGAGCTAGCTGCTGCAACTTTGTTTACATTGTTCAAAGCGTACCCAGAGAGTGTAAATGTATTTAAGGTTCACGGACTCATAACGCTGAATGGTTCAGAATGAGTTCGTTACGTACTCGTGCATTCGTTGTAGACCATTCAGCACTTGCCGCTTTACAGTGAATAGTTTGTTAACTATTCGCTGTAAAGCGCGGACCAGAATGTAACTTTGCTTTTAAGAGGTAATAAAATACCGATTTAGTTGTTTTCGTCGAGATAGAGATAGTCGTGTGCAGCTGCTCTGAAATCAAATACATTTAAATAAAAAACGTAAATATTAAAATGAATCAATGACTGAATGACTAGTGAATTGTTCAGGAATATTAACATAACAAGGGATCTTTACGGGAGCGTCACAAGATAATATAGGAATAACTTTATAAAAAGATCACTAGGGACATTTCATATCGTGCTCATTGTTGTGTAAATAGAGGCTAACATCGACTTTGGGATAGCTCTGTTTAGGGTTACCATATCAAAACACAGTTATCCCGAGGGATACATTTTGTACGTGTTGCTACACATTGTAATATTTTAATAATAATAACTACCTATAGTATAGATTTTAAGAGTAGAAAACCTTATGCCCTAATTTTTTGTACCACAATCTACACGGATCTCGATCTATATAAATCCTAATCGTACACATATATAATAGTGAGATGCAAAGTAGAGAATAGTAGAATAATAGTGGTTAATTATTTATCGTTAACTTAGATAAATAATTAGTTTTCTGCGTGCAATCGAACCTGAAAATTAACAAAATGGCGTTTGTTAACCTGACTAGATTTGTTAATACCTATAAGTATTTTAATTATAGATTCTTTACATTATACATTTTGCTTAATTATAAACCTCTATATATGGGATTGTCTCAGTAAGTACTTACCTACTTTATATCGCAAAAGTAGGTACCTCACACTTAGGATCCTGAACTTAATAGCCAGACCAGAAACCCTCCTAACTTTATTACCGCCGCTTTATGACAATAAGGTCAAGTAGGCGTGTAACCTTACCCTGTTGGTATCCATCTAAGTACTTACTCTTCCTATATAGCTACGCAATTGAAGGCCGTTTGTTTTTTAACAACTCTTTTATTGTTCCCCTGTTGGACACGGGACTCGTCACATAGTTAGAAGATTTTTTAAGACCATAGTATACCACGCTCGCCAAGTACAGATTGGCAGGCTCGCTCATGGAAATCGAAGTTCTTTTTTGTCATTTGTTTGACAAACAGGCAGACGGGCCATCTGATGGTAAGTAGTAACTGTCGCCTATGGACATTGCCAACACCAGAGGCGTCACCAATGCGTTGCCAGCTCTGAAGGACATAATGAAGTCAAGTCGAAATCCAAAAAGAAACCGGTATTAATTTCGATACGAAATAATACCCAATCCTATCAGACTTTTATATTATTTTTACCTTATTCTTGTTTTTCTTTTTATATTGCTGGCGTAAATGGAACAGAATAAGCTATAAGCAGTTTTAAGCAAGACAAACACATGGAGCTCTTGTTAACGTACATTACAAATAGGCTTTCTGTTTTTTGCCAGAACTACCCTTCCATTTTATTGGAATAATTTATTATCCAAACAATTTTGCTATGATATAAAAAAATATGCACAGCGGTATTTGTCCCGGCAAATATGTTGGCATCAATTTTATTGTTGATTCGTAGTTTTTATATCCCTATATTTCACCGGTAGTGTGGTAAACAAGGGAGATATTATTTTGAAAACAATATTTGTTTGTTCTTTCGAATATTACCATCGTAAATTGTTATGGAAATGGATGGTTCCAAATGAATATTTTATGGAATTGGGGAAAGTAATAACCATATTATACCACGTTGTAAGTTTGACATCTCTGGCTAAATGTTAGCAGTTATATCATTTTTGCCGGTCTCCTTGATACCTAAGTTCAGTGAGCTTTTAAAGAGCTCTTATAACAAAACATTCGAGTAATTATGAATGATAGGATAGAATTTATAAAAATAAAATAGAATATGACATACTTTAATACCGCATTTGTTATTTTAAGAACGTAGTATAAACAGAAATTAGAGTGCTTTATATTTTACTACTTTTTAAAAAGAGAGTTGGAAAGCTCTTAATTTTCAAAGTGTATAAAATAAGGTACAACTTATGTTACATAATAAAACTTTTAGAAACTATTAATTTTAATTATATTTACTTGGGTTTTGTACTACAATTATAAAAATGATTTTTGTACTTAATACTGGTGCTTAATGCTTAATGGTCTCAGTGGCTTTAACTTTATAAAATGCATTTAGACATTTATGAGTGTTTCTGTCCGTGGTGGATCTATTTGACTTTTTGACTAACAGGCAGACATTTTACTAACGAAAGTCTCGTTCTATTTACACTTCATAGTACGTACTCAAATATTATTTAGGTACTAGTTGTTAGCTACGCCATTTTTATTCATTGTTATTCAAGTCTTTTACGTACTATGTAAAATTTCAAAAGAAGCCTTATTTCTATTTATTTCGTTGCCTTGAAATGTTACTTTTTGTTTCTATTGTAGAAAACTAATGACAGCAATTAAATGGAAATAAACAATAATTACTGCAATTACACACTAACATCGCAATGGTTTTCCATTGTAGATCGGATAAAGATAATATTTAAATAGCCTTAAAATTGTTATAGCAACATTCATGTATGCGTTTATTATAGGTACATTTAGTCACCGACAACCGCGTTGAGATTAAGAGTGCTTCAAATATGATAATTATAATTATGTATTTAATTAAGTAAAACGTAATATTCAAAGCTCTCAACGATATTTAATAGGTATCGGTTTGAAAATGTTGCTGCTGTACCGAATCGATTTTTTTGGAAAAAGTTCTGACGCTTATATTAAATTCAATTACATAAAGTATACTGGGATTTAAATTTGCTTTAAAAAAACTATTACACTTTAAACTCTACGCTGTTACGAGTACAGCGATAGGTCTCGAAAGAGAATCAGGGAAAAGGCTCTTGCTACTGTAACCACTTATGCCCTATCAAACTGGTGCGTATACAAATGGCTTTCAATAGCATTAAAGGACATTTGGCGAAATGACTTTCTGATTGCTTGACCTTTTATTGAAGGATTTTAGTCCCACGGATTTGAATACGACGAGACCCTAAAGATCCTATTTAAGAGCTTTTACAAACTCATCACTGGCCCCTTACCTTGTATACCGCATTATACATTTATACACTGTAATTATACATTTTATTGGCAGCAGGTAATTGGTAGGTAGGGTGTAGATACCTACATAATTGAACAAGAAACTACAGAGACAATTTCTTATAACTGTTATTAAGTCGTTGTAATAGGCTATGATTACATTTATAATGACGGGTAATTTTTTAACCAATAACACACTCAACATAATATCTAATAAAGTGGTATAACAGACACTTTCTTATTTGTTCAGTTATTTGGTTAATTTACTACATATGTACATTTTTACGTATTAGTTTTAGGAAAATCATATTTTATTGAGCTATGAGTATTTATTGAACTATAAATGTTTAGCTTTTAGTCAATCAAAGTACGTACTTTATTGGAAGGAATTCGAATTTAAAGCGAAAACCTTGTTTTGTGGGTAACCTAACCCTTTATTAATTTGTATTACAACATAAAAACAATAAAAAGGATGGCTAACGAAAAAGCGGACGGAATGCAAATTTGCATTACCACTTACACTTCGAATAAAAATGAACGTATTACTCCTTTGTTCGTGTAAGTCATATTAGTTTAATAAAACTTTAATAATTATTTTTACATACTTTAAGCGTAAAGTTTCACATAATCACGGTAATAAACTATGCTTGTACAAATCCTGTACAACAATGGTGATTAGACATAAAACGGATATGGCCGGTGTAGCGTGCAGAGCCTATAACCTTTTGTGGTCACAAGATAGGACGAAAGTAATACGTTCGCCAAACAGAAGGTCTTTGTTATAGAAATGTAACACAAAGGAAGATGAAAGGAAAACAATACAAATATACGCTGACGTTATAATATTAGTATTCAGTAGGTTAACGAGCACACAAAAAATGTTATCCCTTAATACTGTCACTTTTTGTGTAACATCCCTTTGATATTATTATGATTATCATGAAATTGAGCGTTGCGTATTAACGTATGATGACGTAACTTATGATTAATATGACGATATTAATGTATCCAACAAAGAAAGTCGAGTTTAACTATATTTAGAAAAGTATTTACGTATGCCAGTAGGCCGCCCACTACTTATATGATACAGGAAACAAGGATATACAATATAAATAATTATAGGCAGACCAAATATATTTATAATAATATTAATTAACTGATTGGGTCAGATTCGTTTGTACTGTTCACGAAGAAAGTATGGACGTACCTATGAATCGCTGGCAAGTAGATATATTTACCAGTTACATTTAACATTAATTGGTTTAAATTACTTTCATCGACTAAACTAAATTATTGATATTTTTTTAAGGTAGGATACAATTTTATAGGTTTTTTTATATATTGACAATCAAGCTCAGTGCCGCCGCGTTTCTATCAAATTCATCAAGAGTCACATGAAGCCGAAATATTTACACATCGCTTTACTATTTTTCATTCAAAGGATCCTTCTGTTACCGCATAGCTGACTTTACAATCACCGCTGCCTCCATTTCAATTGGTTCAACGTACGTACGTGCAGGGTATACCAATGACGTAACTTCTGAATTTATTTTCCAAAACTAGTAAAAAATACATTGATAGTGAAATAGTGGGCTGGCTGCGAGTCACATTGCTCGATGAGCGGCACTCCACGCAACTAGATAGCAGTTCTGAAGTATTCTCCAGCATGTTTTTCCATGCAAATTGAGATACGGTTTAAATATGTTCGGTTTCGAAGTTCTAAAGTTCTAAGAAATCATATTAATGGTATTGTGGACTTTAGACAAGTTTATTGAAAAAGCAAATGCTTATTACGTGTCCTCTACGCCAGCAGCTTCTATTACTATACGAGTATAATATACTAGCGCAATTCATGATTGTGATGATATAACCCCATAATCCCTCATAAGAGACATAGTAAATAAAAAAATAAAATCTCAGACATGTGCTGAAGTAAAGAAGAATATATGTAGATGGGAATTTACAAAATGCTAAATAGGAAGCAGTAATGAAAAATATACTATTCAACGAACCTTTTTTTACGTTATTAGAAATGGACATACCCTATCATCACTGTCCTAATTATTTTTGGTTACCGGGTGTCTATGTGAAACACTAGACGCTTATCGCCCCTTAGCTATAGCTAAGGAAATAAAACCTGTTCTATCAATTCCTACGAGAACTTCGGGATCTCTTTATTAGTTGAGTAGAGATCCGTATACAAACTTCAACTAGCGGCGGAAAGATATCGCTTGTTGTTAACTGTCTCGAAACTTTCCCACGATTTATCAACGAACAGATGGATACTTATATTGGAAGGAATGAAGAGGAAAATAAATTATTACATTACAATCATTTATTAAGTATGCCCTATTCAGCACAGACGGGTTACAATAGTTTGAGTGCATTTTATATGCGCAGCGCTAACACCAGTATATAGCGCGAGGCTGTGATTGATACACTTAATGTTAATAACAGAAAAAGAGCGAGAGTATAAAATATAATAAAACTCTCATCTGTAGCTATAATTTGCACGCAAAATCATTTTCGCATCCCAGTTATTGTAATATTCATTAATTTAATGCCGGTGCCGAGTTTAATACAGATTCGTATTAAAATTTCACGTTTCGATTATTTCGCCCGCTAACAGCACATTTGTGTAAAATTAATTATATCTTATTGAAAACATCTTATTATTCACTGATGCGGTATGACTACGTCATGTTATATTTATTATAGGGACGTAAAAAAAACAAAAAAGTAACATCACGCCTGTAATCCCCTAAGGAGTAGGCAGAAGAGTGATAGGGCCCACGTGATAATAACGTCGGTAACATACAGTACGACCAGATAACTAACGGAATACACAAAAATTACAAGCTTTTGTAAGTTTAATACGTTGAATGTATTAAACAGAAACAGATAAAAAGAAAAGTAGGTATCTTCTTACGTGACGTATGTTCCTGAAACAGGATTTACGTACGCATTTCTGATAAACAAATGTCCTTGCTCAAGGTATCTAGGCTAACGCTGGTGGGTCGTCCATTCGTCTCCGTCAGGCAGCAGGTAGCCGCATTAATATGGCCCTCAGAATAGTCTCGATACACTGCCGCGTTAGGATTTACCGACTAATGCTACAGACGCCAGTTCGATTTGCACAGAATATGCGGATAGATATTTATCAACATATCAATTATGCTAGACACAATATAATATTATGAACAAAATATATGAAACTTTGTGATTTAGCGCTACCCGCTACTACAAGTTACGGTTAAGTCTAAATAGATTTGATTGCTCCAAAAACAAAAGTTCGTTGTGATTTTATTTCCAATCTAGAATTACATATTTATTAAAATCATAGTAACCTGTTTGTAAGTAATTCGTATTCATTTATGCAACGTATATTGCTTATTACACCAGACTGCGTTTACGAAAAGTGTTCTACTTTTAAGTAATATTACTAAATTAAGCATTTTCGTATCAGACAAACGACCAAATCTAAAATTTAACTGTAAATCTGAGATAATACCGGTAGATCGTAAAGTTAATGACCAATTTTATCGTTCGTGACAGGAAGATATAATTTAAAGTTTTGGAAATGTGCCATCGACTTTAAAAGACGCTTACGGGAGATTTGTTCTGCCTTTGGATCTTAAATTTTAATATTCTTCGTTCATTTATAGTCTATTGTGTTATTAATGTTTAGGAAGATAATATTTGCAGATGAATGAAAATATTGAAAGTTGTAGAGAACTCTCTCTCTGTAGTCGTACACTCTTGGCAGAGTGGTCGTGGCATGTAGAGAACAGTTTAAAACAAATTCTTGTAACAGTTTGCTCAAAAAAGTATATTACATGTATACCACTTTAGTTAAGTCCAATACCTTACACGTTTTGTAAAAAAGAAATGGAATATTCCCTTGATGGTAATTCGGTTACCATTGTCTAAGTTTGCAGCTTCGTACTGGAGCTCATTTACTATGTTCCTGTGACAAGAGGCTTATTATGTCATAGTCAGCATTTGAAGCGCTTAGATACTCGTCATATAACAGTTACAGCTAATAGCATTTGAATAATACCTCGACATAATAATTATATTGCATTCACATCAATTTGGATCACCAAGCCGAACTGGCGCAGCGTGATGGAGTATGCTCCAGGCCATTCGCGATTGCTCGAGAAACCAGAGCCCAGTAAAAGGGTTGCAAGCATAGTTACGTGTATATCCAATCAAATAGAAAGCATAACATCATCAACTTTAAAGCAAGAGGAAATGCATTAAAGCGCAATGTTGGCGATCATCCTCAACGAAACGGAATATAGGTACTTAAAATATAGGCAAACATTACTCCTGTCTATATTGGTCTTTCCGTTCCGCTAACAAACTGCCCGGTACGTACATAGCACATATTTGTCACTGAACTAACATTTTGTGGAAAGGTAATAGATATATATTTTTTATCTATTTTATGTACTGTTACATGTACATTTATTTAGCAATACAGATTGGCGAACATCGTGATCCTAAGATCATAGTGGAATATGTATGTTATTGTAGTACTTACCTCTCAAATTTCTATAAAAAAAGTTTCTAACAAGCCAAAGTTCCATCGGAAATATTCAGAAGCGAATTAACTCCAGCAAAAGTTTATTAAACTACCTTAGTTACTCAAAATGCGGTTTGTACAGTTTCAACTGAAACTTCTCAACTTCCGAATTTCTCTTCCACCAATGTATTGTACACAAATTTGATTGTTTTCATTCTTTTATATCGACTATAATAATAAACAGAAAAATAGAAACAAACCATTTTTTTAAATAGTGTTTCAAAGATTATTTTAAAATAGTTTATTTCTGACAGTACTGCATTTAAAAAGCAGCTGAATAGGTATTTTGAATTGTGTTACCCTGTTTGTCTCATGAATTATTAGCAATACACAGGTATCATCAGTTAACTATGCTTACACAGAAAAGTTGCTTGTAGCGAGTGTTAGTTCAACTATATATGCAAAATAGAAAAGTGACTGACTGACTGACGCACAGCCGAAGTCGCCGAACCTAGAACACTCAAATTTCGCAGACAGGTTTAGAACCTTAATGTAGGATTAGTCAACAGTACTTCTAGAGATAGTCTGTATAACGACTTTGATGAAAGTAGAAGATGCGGAAGAACTTTGTCAGGAGCGTCAGTTTTGTCAATCCGTAGTCAGTTGGTCAAGCCCATGGTTCTTTGCAGTGTCGATGACTTTAGGTCTGGATTTTTTATACTTCATAGTATTCGGTTGAAAACGATAGTGTCCGTTATTTGAATCGATGTTACCTATAAAAAGAACAATTTGACATTTAAATTGACATATAACATAACTTGAAGCGGATAATATGTCACTATTGAAAAATCAAACGAAATACGTACTTTCTGTAATTGTTTTTATTCTAAAAATAATTTTGATAATATAAATTGAAAAAAAATTTCACGTTGAGCTGCAAAACTTAACAATGTTAGCTGTTCATAAAAAGTCCTCTATCTACAATGTGTATGGCCAAATAAAATCTCCGTATGACAAAAAGCATATAAATTTCGCAACAGACTTTGATAAATCCATAGTGGTGAACAGTTTTTTGAGCCAAGGTTGGAAACAAGTGCATCCAGACCGAGATTGGAACATTTACTGGTCCAATACTGTTAATTGTCGATCGTTATTTAATATGGACAACGGCTACAGATTAAATGACAACCAGCTAATAAATCATTTTCCAAATCACTATGAACTAGTTCGCAAAGATCTATTGGTGAAAAACATACGACGATACCGTAAGGAGTTAGAAAAAGATGGCAACTCGATCGCCGATAAAACTCAAGTCTCCCTCGCAAACGGTCAGAGCGTTTCTCGCTATTTATATTTAGATTTGATACCTACAACCTTTATCCTCCCCTCAGATTACAACCTATTCAAAGAAGAATATCAAAAATTTCCACAAACGACATGGATTCTGAAGCCATGCGGAAAATCCCAGGGCGCTGGAATTTTTCTCGTAAACAAACTTTCAAAGTTGAAGAAATGGTCTCGCGAATCCAAGAAATACATACAGCATCATCTCCCGAGCAAAGATACATATGTAATATCACGCTACATAGATAATCCGCTTTTGATCGGCGGAAAGAAATTCGATTTACGAATTTATGTTCTCGTTACATCTTTTCGACCTTTAAAGGCGTACATGTTTCGCAATGGATTTTGTAGATTTTGTTCAATAAAGTACGATACAAGCGTTACGGAGCTCGACAACATGTATGTACATCTTACGAATGTGAGTGTGCAAAAACATGGAGAAGAGTACAATACTCAACATGGTGGTAAATGGAGCATACATAATTTGAAATTGTATTTGGAAGGGACGCGCGGCCGTCAAGTAACAAAACGGCTCTTCGAAGAGATACAGTGGTTGATAGTTCATTCATTGAAGGCCGTAGCACCGGTTATGTGTAACGACCGCCATTGCTTTGAGTGCTATGGTTACGACATTATTATTGACGACAAGTTAAAACCATGGCTCATAGAAGTAAACGCGTCCCCTTCGATGTCTGCTACGACCGTTAATGACCGAATCTTGAAGTATAATCTTGTCGAAAATATTTTATCGGTAGTACTTCCCCCGGATGGTGTCCCCGATGCAAGATGGAACAAAACTCCCAATGATCGAGCTTTAGGGGATTTCGAGACACTTATAGATGAAGATTTTATAGATAAAGGGATTTAGTTGTTCGTACTGAAAATAATGAAACGGTTTACGAGTGTATTGATCGTTATTGTTAAAATTAAAATGTTTTGGTTATCGTTACTACGAAATAAAAAAAAATCTAATGAAATGCATTGTTTTTAATAAGAAAAATTACAGAACATTATCAAAAAATGTAAAAAAGAACCGCTGCTAACAGTTACTACCTGTAACGGTGAACTTTATTGTAACGTGAATTGGCATCTTCTCTTTCAATTAACTCTTCATCAATCAAAACATCGAAATCCCCTAGAGCCTCCTTCGTGGGAATTTTATTCCATCTTGCGTCGGGTATACCGTCGGGAGGTACTACCACCGAAACGATATTATCGATCAATTTGTATTTTAGGATCCTGTCATTGTGTGTTGTTGACTGCAGGGACGGTGATGCGTTAACTTCGACAAGCCACGGTTTAAGATTATTATCTATAATTATATCATAGCCGTAGCATTCAAAGCAGTGTCGGTCGTTGGCCATCACCGGGGCCACAGCCTTTAAAGAATGAACGATGAGCCACTGCATATCCGCAAATAGTTTTTCCGTTACAGAACGCCCACGAGTTCCTTCTAAGTAAAAACGGAAGTTCTGTATACTCATTTTGCCACCGTGAAGGCTGTTGTAATCTCCACCATGCCTTTGTACGCTTACATTTGTCAAATGAACATACATGTTATCTAACTCAGTGACACTCGTATCGTACTTTACAGTACAAAATCTACAAAAGCCATGTTGGAATAAATATGCTTTCAGAGGTCTAAACGAAGTTACTAAAACGTATAGCCTAAGATCAAACTTTTTTCCACCGATCAAAAGGGGATTGTCGATGTAACGAGATATTACATAACTTTCTTTGCTACTGAATTGAGGATGAAAAGGAGTTTTTGCTTCACGCGACCACTTTTTGAGTTTGGAGAGTTTGTTTATTAAGAAAATTCCAGCTCCCTGCGACTTCCCGCAGGGTTTCATTATCCAGGTGCTCTGTGGTGACTTTCTATACTCTTCTACAAACATATTGTAGTCAGCAGGTAAAACGTAGGTAACGGGTATAAAATCTAGATGTACGTAGCGCGTCACAACTTGACTGTTAGGGAGAGTAATATCAGTCTTCTCTGCTAGTGGGTTACCTTCTTTTTCAAGCTCTTTCCGATACCGCTTGATGTTCTTAACTAATAAATCCTTGCGGGATAGCTCGTAGTGATTTGGAAAGTGATTTATCAATTGATTATCATTCATTCGATATCCACTTTCGGAGCTAAAGATGTTCCGACAGTTTTGTGTAAAAGACCAATAGAAATTCCATTCGTCCTCGGGCCCCACTTGAACCCAACCACGACGATCGAAGTTACTCATTATTACAGATTTCTCCAAATCGGTGCAATAAGTTACCTTACTTTTGTCCATGATGATAGGTGACGCGATTTTGTTTACAGCTCCCGGCGGGAGCTTTTTAGGATCTTGAGTCATGATAACAATAGTCCATATAAATATTCCATTTAAAGAAATAAAAATAAAGATCTAAAAAATTTCCTAACGTCAAGTTGACATTTTTGATTAATTTTGATATGTACCGAAAATAATTTCTTTCAAAAATTAACAAAGCATATTTTCACTGTAAAATGACGACTGGAAAAACTTTTCAAGAAGGTTATAATATAAATACAAAAATTTAAGTTGAAGTAGCTAATATAAATGAATAACACTAAATTACAAGAAAAGCTTGTGAAAATGGAGGTGTACCTTAGCTTTTAAAGCAAATTAAAATAAATGTTGATTTATGGTCACGGGATGAAAAGGGCTTTTCCTTCGAGTGCCCTTATACGAGCGGTTCGGTGAAAAGAACGAAATCCATTGTGTCTTCAGTTTGCAAGCCCATTTACTGAAGGCGACTTCAATTAGATGCTACAATACCTTTATCATTCTTAGTTTCGAGGGGACAATTTTCTTATGATTTCGCTACGTACACTTTTCTATACTGTACATAAAACTATGCTGTCGATTAAATTGTTGGTGATAGACACTTGCAACAGTGCACAGTGATCAATCAATCAATCAATAAATCAACAGATTTTATCGTCAATGGTTTTCGAATTGTAATACTAAGTGCTTGTTCATAGTATTTTTTGTCATAAAAATAGTGCTCTTTCTATACTGACAGTTTTTTGTCAGGTTCAGTTTGTCACTTTCATTCGGCCGTAAATAAAATATAATAGGATTTATTTTAGCGAATAAAAATATTATCCTTTGCCTTCATCATACACATGTCAGCCCGTTTTGATAGAGGTGTTGGATTTTATTATAAAGGAACGAAATGTAATTTGAAGTGTTCTCTAGAGACGGCGGCGTCGAATGCGCTGTTGTTTTCAAAACTTAATTACATTACTCCTCGCCCCTTTTATGTGGATATAAAATTGTATTCATTATCCTATTTTTATTTCTCTCTGCTTAACACGGGTGTCTTTATGTTACTTGGGACGATTGGATCTCACTTCATCGTACTATTCCAATAATTGCATAGTAGATCATTTTTTATTAAAAGAAAGATATTCGTTTTTTTATAAACTATGCGTTAGATCTGTTTCAGATTCTAAGGTAAGTATTTGTGAAATCATTTCATTCACATTAATCTTGCAATAGAAATAAAATAACTACATGTACCAAAATATATTTATTATTCTAACTCTCTTCAGTTAGAATAACCTTCAGAGTTAGAATTACCGTATACAGATGTTATATTATGAAATAAAGAAAACAAACCTTTATACCAGTAATTAGTGAAATGGCGCTTCCTAGAAATTGAAGCAGCTCGCTCTAATGATTGTGTTATTAACAGTTATGATTTTATTACATTTACAGTGGTTACAAAAATGGTGTATATTTTTGACATCTTTTACAAAGTCACAAAACTGAGGAAGAACTACATATATGACATGTGTTATTGATATTGTACATGGTGTACTATTCATGGTAGTATTTCCGCGCGTGAGCATTAACAGCTGCGGCGATAGTTTGCAAACACTGTCAGTGTCAACACATTTCCAATTAGAGCCTCGGTGTTCGATACTTATATATATTAAAAATCTTGTCGTCTACCAAATTATTGTGGTACATGTAGTGTCCGTCGTGGTTTTATATTATCTAGGAAAGCTGTCGTATCTTTAAAGTGAAAAACGCCATTTGAAGCAAATATTGAACCTTAGTTTTATTAATGTTTGGTTACTCGAGTATACTTTTATCGATATTTTGAACATAGTGAACACTAATCATAGTGCTACTTCTGGGAAGATGTATTAGGTATAAGTTTCAGTAGTAATTGTTTTAACTTGTGTCATACGTTTTACGGACGATCCATTTCGAGTCCAACGCGTAACGAATAGTTAAAGAAAACGGACAATCTCCCGCTCGCTGTAAATAACTCAGCCAGTGAAGTTATTAGCGAATGTCAGAAACAAACAGACTGCAGTGAAACTGCATTTGGCGCAACAAGAGCTACTTGATCTATAACTGCGCATATACCCGGCTTATTACTCTGAGAGTTTCTTCTGTTTTAGAGACTAGTTCTTATATCAGGTAAACAGATATAAGATAATGGATCTATTCGCAAATAGCAGTGTACTATATTTTACAAAGAAAT
>DWDX01001899.1:0-16801 GCA_018245675.1 Agara michaeli | reverse complement strand
TGTGTGCCCGGTGCATGGCAATAGGCTCACCACCTATTCCACTGTGGGACTTAAACGTAACTGGTGAAATGTGGGGGGTGTACTACACTCCTCTGCCTACCCCTTAGGGAGTTACAGGCGTGATGTTACGTTACCAGTTTAAGGATTGACAATTATTCTTTTATTTTCTAAATGAGTTTATTTCTTCGTATTCTGAACAGGGAGAGAGACCCATATCTGTTGGACACGGAAACGTTAAATGGTTTTGTTTACTTAAATTCTATTACTATATAATTGTATTGTTATTGTCATATTGAATATACATTCAACAAAATCATTTCGTACACAATAATGAAGAAACAAAAAGAAACATTTTCGCACAACATAACTTTAGGGCTGACGCGTATGGAGAGACATCGATTTGAGAAAAAAAAAAGTTTCGATACGTTATTACAAGTTGCGATCGGCAACCCTACTCTGTATATTGACAGATCATTCATCAGACCGGTCGGCTAACTATACTATGTATGCGGCAGGATCGCGATTCCAGTAACAGTTAGACGACGTAAATGTAACAAACGTGATTATTGACATGTGAATAGATAAACATGAATTTATCCTGTTACATTAAAGGATAACAACGTATATATACCACTAACAATAATATAAAGCTGTTATTATGTAATAAATAATAACATAACAACGACTACCTACCCCTACTGCCTAACCCTTAGGGGATTACAGGCGTGGTGTTACTTTTTTTTTTTATAACAACGACATTACGTAATGTCACCTCTACGACGAGCTGCATATTATTTTGTTCTTTTTCATCTAAAGAAGTATTACATATTTAGCAGTAAACTGTGCTTGGTATTACTATTATTAGTACTAAGTCCCAAGTAAACAGCTTTCATTTCTTTATACATTATCCTCGTGCACAGTACTATTTTGTTTCAATGCAGGTTAGGGAACGTGCACACACTACGTGACCCATATTTTACAATATTCCACCATCCTCCTCCCCGTCGTAGTATATGCCAAGACAACACCGCCTCGTCTCGTTTTCACGGAGTGATTAACAATTTTTTAAATAAGTTAGTTAATGGCACTGGGTTAAAGTGCTTTTGAGCCAGAGCATCTCGGCATATGCATAAGTGTTGCCACCTGAGACTAAAAAGCATTGAACGCCGCACGCCATATCAATCTAAGTAGGTAACCCCGGCCCTGGGCCGGGTCCCGTAGTATGGGATACATTCCGTTAAGCTTTAAGTCCTTAAAAATCCAACTACGATATCCATGTAGGCATTAACGTTTCCAATTTACGTAGCTCGCGCCAGAACAACGCATGAGACAAATATAGATTGTATACAATTTGTAATATTAAAGCATTACAATTTTCATAACGAAGAAATTTAATAAGCCCTTGTGGATGTTCGATTTCGATACGCGTGACGTAACAGGCGGCGGATGACGTCAGCGCGACGCGGCGATCGCTATCTCATACATTTTTAGTCGGCACGCGAACCATTTGAATGTGTAAAACGTCGGCTTTCGCAACTGAAGCGCCGCGTGCCACGCAGGCCGTAATATTTAGTTGGCGTAATAATGTGTTAACCAATTGACGCTGTATATTAAAATTGATATGTACTTGTAGAGTAGGTACTAGTGAGAACCTTTGATACCTCAGAGAATTCGATTGGACGCTGCCAGTTGTTCACAACAATCTTTTTCCAATAGAATCGACATCGAAAGGTCGTTGACCCAACTTTTCAAAGATTGTTTGAAAGGCTACCATTTCTTATCACGACTGACCTCTTTGTTTAATGCCAATTTCGATTTCCGTCCAGGGCAAATGTTTGCGCGATGAGAACATTTGTTGTGTCTATATTTTGTAATTAAAATAAATATTTATGTATAACAGATTGCATATACCCATGTATGTTGATCAACTGTCCGGTTACCATATCACATACAATCAATTGCCCAATTTGGAATCTGATAGCCGTATGTGGAAAATCGTCCGATTATATTTCTATTGTTCTGTTAATTGACTCGAGAGTAAACATACCAAGATCATACATAGCTTTCATTGAGAACTCACGAAAAGCAGCTTTATCTTATTATACTTTAACCCATAGAATAAATACACAGCCGTTAATAACAACACATTTCTAGATGGAAATATTCCAGTCAAACGATTGCGAAAAAATGAGCATTCTAGAAAATCTCACGGTTTCTAGGAGCATTATTTAAAAAAATTGATTGTATATATTAAGATTGTGGGGTCTTCGCTGGTCACTGTAAGATTTTCTTGAAAAAAAAAAAAAAAAGAAAACACGTTACCCACTGCTCGCGACCACGTGCGTCGCGAAGCTGGGTTCGTTGGGAAACACAAATGTTTTCCGTCCTGTCACAACCGCTAACAATAAAGCCGGTATCACGAGCAGACCGACGATTTTATAATCCTTTTGTAAGGCAAATCTGTTTTCACATATGAAGCGCTTATTATTCGTAATCCTGACTGGACGGCCGCGGTAAATGTTATTTTTCCTCCATTTCCAGTTTTTCATTATCACCACTGACACCGTCTGTCGTAAAGATAACGAAGGGGAAAAGGAGGAAGATAGAGATAGAGAAAGAGAAGGAAATATAGAGGACAAATGTAAAGAGCAAACGTTACACAACAACTATTAAACATCGTTATTTTCATTACTCGGAACGAATGTTACATATTTATGGGACCATAGAGATGCAGCGGGACTCGTCTATATTTCCAACCGACGTAACATCAAAGACAACAAGCAACAGGGTAGGTTAGGTGAACACGATTTAACTCAACCATAATATTGTACGTGACGGCCGATTTAAACTTTATCCTGGATACATACATACATATACGTATATGGGTATGTCGCTGACAAATAACCTTCGTATATAAATAAATGCGTACTTGTTATATATGTATTAAATTATTTATTCGAGCGGAATATACAAATAAGTCGTACAAGCTTCCGTCCGATGTAGGATAGAAGGAGCCGGTTCGCGTAAATATTGGCATAGAAGCAATTTATATGCAACTGGCGTTTGGCGATCTTGAATATTATTTACGAACATATATTTATGTCTGTGTGCGCACAGCACTTTCAATATTATCATTACTAGCACTTCTCAGTGTGTGCGCGCAGTGAATTTTGAATATCATATTGTTATCCCTTTCATAGATTCCGTGAACATATCTCTCCAAGAGGACAAAAGAAAGTTTATAGGTCGTAGACTGTCAAGCTCTATAAACGTATGTCCGCAGATTTCACTGGCTTTACGGTGGATTCCAAGGCGTGTTTGTATCCTCGCGAGGCGCCCTTTACCGCTATAAAAATCAACTTCGTAAAGCTGGAAGTGTATCCGAGGCTCAGACCCTCGGGAGCGGTAAAGTGAAGTCTAAACCGTTAGATTGTCGGCACATTCACGTTCACAAATATCAAATTACGACAATGTTAATTACGGTGAAAGTAATTATGTACACGAATTAATACAATGATTAGGAAAAAAAATAGGTAACGTTGACTCTACTTTTACGTGCCGGAGAATTGCACAAAATGATTTATCGCAATTTTGAAACGTAATCCAAAAGAATTTTTTTACGGTCTGTATGTAATCCGATGTAAATACGTCAAATGCCTAAAGCGTTAAGCTGTAAGTGGTGTCAGGTGAATGTGACGTCATCGACCTTGACTTAGACAAGGTTCGTTACAACGCACTGCCTGATTAACCTTTATACTAACAGCCCACGGTTTTCGGCCAGTGTCACCACACTTATCTAACTTCCAACGTATACAAGCCGAAGGGAAAGGTCAAGCCACAATTATGTCTAACGTTCGTCGTAATTGGTATGCCTGATGGCCGACAGCCAAAGAGGAAAGTAGATTATTATTTGTGTCGGTTGCATGTAAAACGTTAACGTTTAAAATTCGAAATGGATTTTAGAAGCGTTGGAGGTTGTCAGTACAATAAATGTCAGCACGGAGGAGGCCAGCTTGGCGAACCAAAGTGGAAAATACTAAATCGCGCGTCAAACAGCACCATGACGTAATCAGATTTTCGCTATTGTTCAGAAGAACGATTTGAGAGTACAGTTGAAAAAATAAATGATTTTTTTGTCAAGCCATTTTATTGCGCGCCTGACATAAGTCGGCTTTAGGCCATATTCCTCCACGCTGGTCAAGTTTAATGAATTTTTAAATGCTCATAATTTCCATGAAAGTTAAACAAAACGTAAAATTCCAAATTAAAAATAACCATTTAAAGTTATGGTCTCGTATGATAGATCTATCGATGATGACAGTAAGAACAATGCTGTATTTTTCCTGTATAGAATTTTCGCGAAGGGCCCTTGATGATGTCAAAATGTCGACTTTTTTGTCATTACGCCATTGTTCTGTCGGATGAGCCATCGTTTCAATAATAATTACACTATCGCTTTTTCCGTGTCTGATATGTATTAAAAATAATAATCACCGGTACAAGTCCTGTACACGGCTATCGGATCCAAATCGGGCAATTAAATGCTTGCGTTATGATAAGCGATAATTGATAAACTTACGGTTTTTCTTTTGACACCCAGACGGGTGGGAAACGAACCCACGACGTTCGGTTAGCAGTTAACTAGCGTTTTACACGTACTGCATTAAGTCTATGGGCACTATATAATTTTTATGTAAGAATTTGCAACGATGAAGCAAAGAATCTCGCACTAGAGATTAACGATGTAAACAAATCGTTACCCGAACCATTTTATTGCATAGGAAACCCACTCTGCGTGAAAGTTTTATAGTCGCGTTAGATTTTTTTCTATGTTGATCTACATAATAAGCATGAACTGCGTTTCATCCATATCAATTATGTATAGCTGAAAACCTATTATAGAACTGTTAGTGTCAGTTATTTCATTTAGTATTGGTTGGTAATAAGAAAATCAGTTTTCATTATTCATCAATACAATACAAGAAAATGAACTATTTGTAAAATTGGTATTCGTCAATACGAGTGCGGTTTACGTAGTATATATATATATATATATATATATATATATATATATATACAAAGTTCGTCACAGATGCATTGCTACTTCGGAGGGCTGAGATCGACTCAAGTACACATTAGGTATATCGCAAACGTGACCAGCTGCGATCAGAGCGGGGTCGAAAAGTTATGAAATTCGTGTGGCAAATAAGTAATAAAAAAACAAATACGCACACAGTCGCGATCGCTCACCTTCTCAACGCCGTCGTCGCCGTTGACGAGCACATCGAACACGCCGTTCTCGATGACGTAGAAGTTGTCGCCGTCGTCGCCCTGGCGGATCACGTACTCGCCAGGCTCGGAGCGCTTCTCGAACATCGCGTCCAACACCTGCCGCACAAACGCCACGTTACACAGAGAACTCGATAGAGCATCTATCCAAGTGCTAGGCCAGCTTTGCCAGCGACTTCGTCCCGCCACCGCCGCAAAGAATGTAATCGTTTACGACATAACATTAGAAACCACAAAAATAACAGTATTTCTCTACTAATTAATGGATGTCATTATACAAATAAACATTCCTCTTGAATCATTCTATCTATTAAAAAAAACGCATCAAAATCCGTTGCGTAGTATTAAAGATCTAAGCGTACATAGGGACAGACAGCGGAAAGCGACTTTGTTTTATACTATGTAGTGATACGTATACAAATATCCTTTATTGTACACCGCGCACGGGTATATAACAGTATTGAGATCGTAGATATGAATGAGTTATTAGAGCGAGAAGTAGACTTCGGAAAACAGCGTCGCTCTAACAAACGTGAGAGGAACGATCAGGTCAGGAATACGTCTAACAGACGAACCTGTAGAACGACTCCGAAATCCTTAGTACCCTTCAGATCTTTTAGATCTATATTCACAAATGAGGAATTTGAAATTCAGTAGACGAGCTGAAAAAAGCTTCTCATGACTATAAAAACAACAGTTGGCTGATGGTCCAAAAATAGCAGATCCTTCTTTACACGCGAACCTCGTAATATTTGTACGGTTCGGGAATAGGTGTAAATGTAGAGTTACCGCGACTTCAATAGGTGTAATATTGCAGAAACTGTTAATATTCGTTTCTCGGGGCCCGCGCTTAATAAGAACTGTCTAGTCACTAATGATCTTCGGTGAAAAGGAAACTTACTCAACCGTGCTGACAGCGAGGCGTAATATAAAAGAGAAGCACCGCTACATGTGCCACGATTAGAGAGAGACGGGGAGCTTTCGCAAAAGCTACAACCTACTGATCCTTGAGCAATATAAAACAAGTTATTTCTAAGCTTTTAAACCACGGCCTCTGACAAAATTCAAGCACTATAATCCTAATGTAATGACCTCGAAGCGCGGAAATGCTGCTCCAAATTCGCTGCGAATGTTCATCCGTCCAGTAGTAGACAACATCTGACGTTGCTTCATTTTACACATCGTTTACAATCTGTAACCGCGTCAGAGTTGCGAGCTTCAATATCTATTAATATATATATATATATATATATATACGTCTATCTGTATTCACGCGGCACACTCATTACATCATAACATACGTGGAAAAAAAAATATGTATGGCACAAGTGTATCTGTGCGTTCTAAACTAGCGGCCGAGAATGATTTTTCCGAAAAATTCGAACGTTTAAACAGGTAAAAACAATCAACATTTATTCAATTCAGTATGGCCACTACGAGAAACCACTGCCTGTCTAAGTATATAATCTGAATTCTATTTGAACTTCGATTCCATTAGATGTTGGCTGTGACAAATAACAACGTGCCGCAGTAATCGATGTAAGATCAAATATTCAAATATAATCGCCCTACAGATCGAAAATTCCTAAGTGCTGATATGATACGTAATAAACAACCTATTTCAATTCAAAACTAACGTATATTACTTAACTAGCTTTTGCCCGCGACTTCGTTCCGCGCATATATTATAATACATATAAACCTTTGTCTCGAATCACTCTATCCATTAAAAAAAAAAACCGCATCAAAATCCGTTGCGTAGTTTTAAAGATCTAAGCATACATGGGACAGCGGTAAGCGACTTTGTTTTTAACCGACATCAAAAATAGGAGGAGGTTCTCAATTCGTCTGTTTTTTTTTTTTAAATTTCTTTGTTTGTTACCTCATAAATTTGGACTGCGTGGACCGATTTCGAAATTTTTTCTTTATACCATGTAGTGATTTGTTCGCGTTGTACTCATCAATGACGATCGAAATTAATTAATGCCTTGAAGAGTTTAATCTACCCATAGCAAGGAGTACGTTAAACTCGAAATAGGTTAAGCTCATTCGGCTACAAGCCGACCGAGGATTTGATTTGGGTATGTTAAGGTTTGAATTTAGTACAGTAACAACAACTACCTATAATTTGCATTAGAAAGAGTTACTTTATAGATATGACGAAAGCACCAATGAGTAAATGATCGAAATGATTCCCGTGGATAGAGCACGAGTGGAACATTCGAGATTATAATCACGATCTTAACTGATATAAAATCGTTAGATATTAATCTGAGTGATACTACATTTATCGATTTTGATTATTATCAGAGAAACGACCAACAGATTATATCAATTTGCCACGACGGTAACTGATGATTGGAAATCTTTAGTGCCTATGAAGGAAATAGGCTTGACAATGTGTATGCATGTAGGCATGCATGTGTGTGTGCTTACTGTCAAGATTACTTTTAAAACTGCAAGCTGGAGGATGCTCCGTCTGAATTTGAAATAGACGAATTCTAAAAGAATTGTATGTTGTCCAAGTATCACATATAAGGAACGCTCGGTAGGTGTTCGTCAAGCTTCAGGCGGCAGTAATTTACGGCCGCTTAGGATATCGTTCCATTGATGGTCGGAGTTCATGGCGTCGTAAAGCCGAGACCGAATTCCTTTGAAAAGTTATTCGTTCTCAAAGAAAACTATTCTTTATTTACTTCGCCAGCTTCTTCCTGTTATTTTATTACCGTTCTAAATTTTTCTATGGAATTGCGTAATATATTTGTTCAAGTACAGCGTTCAGTTAACATCTATTGAAGTGATGCATGCAATTTAAAGTTTCAGTTTGAGTCGTTTAAAACTGGAAAGATGTATGTACAAAAAACGTTAATTTCACGTGATGGATATATTTCAGTGTACATGAATGGTATCACTTCGAATATGGGGAAAACGAAACTTAGTTTTATAGGTGCATATATGTGTAACGATGATAATACTGCGTAATGAAAACTTGATTGTATCAATTGATAATGTTTCATTAGCTTATATTCTCATCCGCGGCGATATACACGTAATACAGTACGCGATATACGAGAGATAGGCGAACAAACATATCAATGTAATGTGCGTTTGATGCCAACTTTATCGGCGAGTGCAACTAACTAAATCGAAATATCAGCCACAAAATTATACGCGCGTCCGAATTAACCCATACTTATTCAGTTGCATTAGAAATGCATCAAACATTATAATTTCATCACTTACACCGGTGTATTAAGAAGTAAAAATGATGAATTTTACTTCACGTTTGACTTTTATTATGTTTTATAAACTCATTATTACATATGACAATGTGAAAAAATTACATATATAACTTTTCAGATTTATACGAACGAAAGGTAGATATGAGTTGTGTTCGTTTGGCTGTGACTAACCTGTTGCATCTGCTGGGCGTCTAGCGAACGGAAGAGCAGAATGCTCCTGACGGCTTCGGCGAGACGCGTACGCTGCGCGTCCGACTTCGGGAACACGGTCGGGGCGCCCTCGTCCGAGTCATCCTCCTCGGGATCGTAAGTCTCCGCGAACACGGACTTGCGACGGTTATTGAAGCGCGCCACGGGCGGCTCTGGTAATAAAAATAATAATAATAATAATTACAACTCAATTTGGAAAACACAGATACATTAAAGAAATAGCGTCTATGAAATATCTATGACTATCGCTCAGGAAAAAAAAAAAAATATCGTTCTGTTTAACATAAGAAACGTCAGCGGTGCGAAAACTTCTTTGATCTCGAAACGATATGATTTATTTGCGATCTGTTTTTCGTTCAGCGAAACGTTGAATGATAAATGATATCGAAAATTTATTCAAACCATCTGTTGAAACGGCGTACTCGATGAGCAAAATATAAACAAAATACATATTTGTTTAATTACGTAATTGGTTGTATTTCAATTAATAGAAACTCGGCAAGTTGTCTTTTTATGTAAAAAACAAAAAAATATTTAGTCTGATAGAGTTTCAGAGGCGAGACAGCAGAATAGATTATAATGATTGCACTCAAACCAATAATCCCTCGTTCCAACGTCGTACAGATCACTAAGTAGTTTGTACGCCAGGATGCGCATCATTATCAGGGGTATAGTGCATAGCTAACCTTCATCTAATAGACACAGATGACCCACAAATACTTCCAATATACGAGTACTCTCTTTAATCAACCAACAATGTAGATCACTATGAGACATGATTTCTTGACAATATAATAAGACGCAAAATATTTCCCTGTTATATAAGAATATAACATTTTATTTATTGATCAGAACCGACTTGATGATAATGTAAGAACCTCTCTGTAAATATTACAGAATATTCTATAAGATGACACATTTATTAAGTAAATATTATTCAAGGTCTGGTTAGCGCCTGTACGTTTCGTAGTGCAGACAAATTGTCCGTTTTTCACTGTGCCTCGTCTAATTTTCAACACACATTAAAACGACCAACATGTGTTACTGTTCACGTATTAAAGTGAGCTGGGACGTAGTAAAAATAAGCCAATCTTATCATCACAGGCGTGTTCAAAGCGTAACAGAAAACAAACACACAAATGGGATCGGTGTATTGTAAACACTGAAAATGTACACATCGAGAAACGGTTACATAAGATATTCGTGTGAATCTTGTTAGACAAACTTTGGATATTCCGTCGAAATATTCTCACGTTCATAACCGATCGTCATATCAAACGGACGCAGACAGTCCGTTCGATTAATTAAAGTCTCATTCATTTTTCCGTGCACTCAATATTGAATAGATAGCGAAAAATACTGTATATTTCCTTCAGTTCATCTATTTATGCGCTTGGCAACAGTTGATGATTTGACCGAAAAATGTTGTGTTCAAACAAACATATCATTGCGAGAAAATGTAATGGCAGTTTGCCAAACAGGTGGAACCAAGCGCTGGCTGTAGTACAATTATTTCACTTTTCTGAAGCAGAAGTAATTTGTTTACTTGTATATACTAATTGAAACATAAGATTCCTATTCCCGTCAACACGAGGAAGATAAATTACATTGACAATTGTTGCTATAGAGTTGCATATAAACAACATTGCAAAGATGAGGACGTTACAAGGGCACAGTTACAAAAATGCTTCAAATGCAACACAGTAAAATCGTTTTTTTCTTATTTTCTAACTTTTCTTGCAAATAAATCACCTGCTTGAAGTTCAGGGTGTTTATAATATATCATTTATACATAATATAATGAACATTGATTTATGAGCATGTAATGTAATGTGTACGTATAGTCAATGCGATATGTTGTTTAATCACAAGATAATAGTTTACCTCCGGTTAATTAAATCAATGCTATCAAATTAATCACTCTTTTTATAAAGATGCAATATACGGGTAATCTTTAAGCCAGCATTAGCAAAACAAGCGCAATGTTGAATGAAATGGTTGCTAATTGCCAAACGGTTTACTAGTTAGCTGCTATAAATTTTACAACACCTCATTTATCTTTACAGGTAACATTTTAGCTTATCTCTGAACTACTTGGCAGTACACGGGAACTGAAAATTCTACATCATCCAATTCTAGCTATTCACAAGTACAATTGAATACTAAATTATATTAGGTTGATGGAACATTTTTCAAATATCCTATATAGAGTTGAACAAAGTACAAATACACAAGACAGTCATAACAATAATATTCCATAGTAGCTTAAGGGCATTGGAGATTGAATATTAAAAGATTTAAGCAAGAAGTTAGTTCCATTACGAGTCAATCAGTCACAAAAATGTTGTTTTTAATGAGAACTAACTTTAACCACTTAAGGTCAGTTCGTATACTAAGATAACTGTCCTACAATTTATTCGAACGTACACCACCTGAATAAACACCGGTAGTGCATGCATGTAAAAAATAACTGTTGAATTTGTTTAAGGAAAATTATTGTTACTCTAATCATTGAAATTCAGATCTGGTGTTGCTGCTTGTGGACAGCCTACATTGTTAACCATCCAAATTATTTAGTATTCAGAACATTGTGGCATGGGGTTGCTACAGCTTATGGAGGGCCTATTAACACCAACCTTGAAGTCGACGGTCTCCACGCCGTAACATAGTGCACTATACGTAATAATGATCTAATAAGTACCTTCCTCGTCTGATATTATCGACTCATCGGGCGTGCCGGCGGACGGACCCCTCACGATGGTTGTGGTCCTGTTGTTCTGTAACCTTGTGAAGAACTCGACCGCGTAGTTGATCACGTCTCCTGGCTGCTCCAGAAGGTAGCTTATGGTGAATTCCAGTAAGATCTCACGGAGGTCATCAGGGACTTGTATGCGTCCGCCTTGAGGCCTGCTCATTTCTAACTGCGTCGCCTCGCTTCCTCGTTACTATCCCGCTCGCAGAAAGACAAGCGACACGTGTGATTAGAATTCCGATATCAGAGCCATTGATTTAGCTGAAGCGACACACCAACGAGCAATCTTACCACGGGTAATAGCACTACATACAAACGTTAGTATGAAATAAAATCACACAATTATACTACGACTATCTCAATAGTAGTCTTCACTACGAAATATCAAATGAAATGACACACTTTTCTCAATATATTCCTCGTCCTCCAGCCTGACAAATATAAAATCTCCTTTCACTGAAAAGTAAAAATGGCGAATTCTGGATTGGCCTACTTCACTATTAACTCACAGACCACAGTTCAATCGTTAACTCTTGTTCGTCTTTGCCGGGTAAAATTGCCATAGGAAAAAATAGAGATCATAGATATTTTTGTACGTCAAAATACTACACACATTCGACCTAACGGCACAATCAAAACTGTTTGGTTTTTATTACATTTTTAAGCACACTCTACATTATTTTCGTGATTCCGTGAACCCATTAATGTCCAGCTGATGGTTGATCACTCTTCGTAAATGAAATAAAAGACAAAAATTGAGAAAACGCTTAGGTTTTATTATAAAGTACGCCGGTATTTTTACATGTTTTTAATAAGCACGTATGTATTCTACAAAGAAGATTGATTTAAAACAATTATTGGATAATCAATTATGACATCCAAGATTCATTGTATGCAAGCAATTGTAAAATGCATTATTTTGCAGCAGCAACTTAATTGTAGTTGAATATTAACATTGTTATCATGTTACGTTAAGAAAATTATTTGCGTTAAAGCTTGATACCATCCATGTTGTACATTTACTTCCTACCTAAGAGGAATTTTGTCGATCGTGTACAACGACTTAAAAACCGCGTATTTTAAATTCTAAATTGTAAATCTAATTATTTATTCCACTTTGTATTTATGTACTGTCAGAGTTTCACCAACGAATTATTACTCTTACTTGAAATGTTATTCATGTAACAAGGTAGAAACTTATTAGTTTGCCACGTATTACATCTGCAGAAAGCGTTTTCCAATTGATTCTTGACTTGTACTAAACTTATTGACATGTACCTATGGATATACAGGGAATGGTAGAGTAAAAAACATGTACAATGTTATTGTTTAAATTATATATTTGTTTAAATACAAATTTATGTTACACGTCAGCTTCGGCGATATTTAAGATTTTCTTCCGCAAATAGGCATATCTTGTTAAAGCGTTCTTTACTGGTAATACTATCATCTGTTCTGGCGACAGATATGGATTAAAGTCTTTAATTTCCGGCACGTAATCATCGTCAGAAAACAAATTTACCTTCCGTAGTTCAATAATTTTTAATGTAACACATTCACATCTCTCTAAAAACATACATATAGCTTGGATGCTTCTAATACTTAAATATTCTGTATATTCGGTTAGAACTGCTATTGAACATCCTGGACTTTCAAACACTTTATTCATAATAACCCCCATCCAGTTGGCTAAAACGTCATATCGTGTTTCTAAGTCAAGCGTTATCCAAGGCTTTGGTATTAAAAATGTTTCAGCATGATTAACATTGAATAACCACGGTTTTAAGAATTTGATGAGAACGATTCTATTTTCGTAATAGCCAATCTGTTTCACTATTTTCTGTTGTTCTAAGTCGAATATCTTAGATTGTAGAGATTTATCATCACAGTCCAGATGAATCTGTAAGATAAGAACATTTTAATCATAAGTACCCGCAATTATAATAATGAAAATGTTGACATAAGTTTTGCGTGTTCCATATACTTATTTGCTAGCCAAAGAGCTTATAGTTTAATATATGATCCGATTAGAAGCACTGACACAAACCTGCAACTCCTTAAACGTGGCACCTTTTTCCTGACGATTGTTGAGATATGCAACTATGGGATCTTCTAAACATAACATTTGATCTTCTACATATTCCACAAGTGAATCACTGAAATGATATTCATTATTTTAAAGCAAACAATTGTTGGAAACTAATCTTCACATTTCATCAATCAATCGTGGACACAGTTTTCTCTCAGAATGAAAACGGTGAGGAGTTTGCCCTATTGATCAAGTACGATTGCTGGTAAAATATTGTTCCTGGTGATTAAAGAGCATATAAAGTGATTTATATGTCGTGATCCACGAAAAAGTCAATAATAAGTAAAAAGCTTAGCAACCCCTTCTGTATAAAACTGTAATAGGATTAATATAATTTATATAATATAGGATTAAATGGGCTGTAAGTTCCTTAGTACTGTCGTTATTTCATGGAAATATAATACAGACGATACAAACCTGTGCAGTATTTCTAAATGCTTCTCCAACGGACAATTGACGTACATTTCGGAAAACATTTTCATTTTACTCTTGTTTCTCCAGCCGGCCACTCCAGATTTCAATTTGAATTTCATCTCAATGTCGACGACATTGAGCTGTTCCTCTTGTAAAAGCGTTCCAGACGAACCCACGATCAATGGCACCGTTACAGAAATTATATCCAATATATCGCAACTCTGCATCTCGAATAAGACGCAGTTAATGCCCGGTGCACCCTTGATGCTGGTTTGGGATACCTCCGAATTTAAAATATGCACCAAACTGTCTGCAAAGTCCGAATTCAGTCTGCTGAGCCACCTACGTCGATAGTTGGCTGATATTTTAAACGATGACCGTACGATATCGTTAAACTGAATCCTATTCATTTGATTATTGAGTACTTTCTCCTTTGCAGCTAAAGAGCTACACTTTCGTAGCTGTTCTATGGCCGTCCTTAATGTTTCTTCGGAATAACCTTCGAATATACAGTAAATTTTCTTAGCTGTTTTGGGTTCCAAATCCTTATTATAAGAATGCATAACAGTTAGTATGATACCTTCCTTGAGAGTCGCAAATTGAGGATCGGAGGTTATTGGGGTCTTATATAAATTGAAGAATTTACTTGTCGACGAAGAAGTTATAGTGTATTTGTCATTGAAATCGTCGTAGTCAGCGGCAATGCAAGGCACCGAATGTGTGTATATGCCTTTTTTCAATATTTGCGTTATTATCCAAACTAACTCTAACATTACGATCCGGCCCTCATTTACATATTTCGTCATATTTGCACAGTGACGAATTTTGAGCTTCCGTAAAAGATCCTCATATTTATGAATCAGATGTCGGTGGCGCCTTAATTCATTTAAGATACATTCCTTTTTATGTGCATACTTCGAGTTTCCTTCGAGCAGCGTGGCACGCCTATGACAAATTCGACCAGTTTTCTTTGGGTCCTTTAATGATAATAAAGTACGGGCGACAGTGTTTTTTATTTTCAAACAACCTGCCTGTGAATTTGGACTCATGATGTTCATAGCGGCTTTGCACATAATTAGGATCTCATCGTCGTGGGCCGACCACCTTATATGTATATCACTGTGTCTTGTTTTAGGTACTTTTTCCGCCGGAGGCGTTACTTCCACAGGTTTACGTACAAGTTTTTTGTTCGCTCCAGACTTACGCTTCCTATGTTTTTCCACTTTAGGCGTCTTGGCAGTACGTTGCTGTTTCCTCATCAATTTCGATTTCAAGAGTTTACTGTTTCTTAAATATAGGGTATTCCACAAACGAGGAATATCCATAAAAACGCTGGAATGAAAACCGCAAGGCCCATTCCCGTCTCCATAAACTTCACCGGTATCGAATGCTTCCACTTCACCTTCTTTCCTTATTGGAATGTTTGAGTAATAACGTTCCCGCTTCTCCACAGTCACATCTGTATTTATACTAATAGTGTAAACTTCCTCCCAGTAATTTTTGACGTCGTCGTAGGTTTGAAAGTGGAATTTCTTTTCTAGGGCCTTCAGATCGGCGTTTTTCCTGGGCCACTCTCCAATCGTATCTATCACTTTAGCGTGTCGATTCACGTAAAACACGTTTTGCTTCGCGTTCTGCACGTGATTCAGACTGGACAGAAACTGAACGAGTCCGAGTTGCGCTAACACCTTGAGACCGTTACGTATTGAATTCTGCATACTTTTCGATTGTATTATCGCTCTGTATAGATCGGCCGGCGCGTCACGAAGTTGCACTTTCAATAGATCATCGCTCACTTTCAAGTGCGCTATATCTGAAGACCCGACGTTGCTTATGTTGCCGAGGGCAAATTCAATGGTCATTTCAGGCATTATTGTCAAAAGCGAGGAGACACCCGCTGGAAAACTAAAGGATTCTTCCACTTTCGTTGAATTGAAGTATACAAATTGTATGATCAGCTCGTGTAACTTTTGTATCTTCATGTATCTAGGGTATGCAAATTGGGACAACGGTCGTGTAATATTTTCATTCAATAAGTTCTTCGTTTTCGTGTTTCTACTCACAACCGATTTCAAACATATATCTTTATACTTCGCTTTGATAACCGGACTTGTGCTCTTGATGTGACGAGCGCATATCAACACGGAGTATTTCTGATGGAACCCTGGCCACTTTATTTTCAAAATTTTCAACTGATCATCAGTGACTAGTTTTTGTACAAATAATTTCAGCGCTTTTGTGTCCATGGGCGGTTCGCCAGTTCTCTCGGATACCAATGCACTTAATGTTTGATAGCCACTAACTGCCTGTTTTTCTTTAATAACTTTGAACAAGCCATTTGCAAAGCGGAGTTGCCGTAAGCTGAGGCTCTTTTTTGAATTCAACAAAGATTCATGATTGAATTTCTGGAGACCATCAAGAAATTTTACTTCCAGTATTTCTTTTTCCATGATATCTGTGGTTGTATTTTTTACATCATCATCCAGTTTCTTTTTCTTCCTCGGAACATCATCAATCCCAGGAGCGTCCTCATTAGGATCTGTAAGAGTAGCTATAGTATTATCAAAATGTTGTAACAGTTCCTTTTTCTCCTCCGCATACTTAATATCCATTTCGGCAGTTGCTGCTACTGCAATATATCTGAAATAATTTACATTGTTCATTGAATTTTATTCAATATTAGGTTATATATCTATGTTACAATAGTATGCAAAGCCTGTACAAAATTTAATCTATACTAATATTATAAAGAGGAAAGATTTGTGTGTGTGTGTGTGTGTGTGTGTGGGTGTGTATGTAACGAAT
>DWDX01001898.1:0-16829 GCA_018245675.1 Agara michaeli | reverse complement strand
AGAAGCCTGTGTTATTTTAAGGTATTTTAAGAAGCCTGTGTTATTTTAAGGTATTTTAAGAAGCCTGTGTTATTTTAAGGTATTTTAAGAAGCCTGTGTTATTTTATGGTATTTTAAGAAGCCTGTGTTATTTTAAGGTATTTTAAGAAGCCTGTGTTGAGTGTATGTGTGTACCTTATGATGAATAAAACAATTTGAATTTGAATTTATAGGGTCTGAGATATATAATAATGAAATTTTAATACGTTTATTTTGACGTGACAAACAGACATATTCATTGACGACGTATTTAAATAATATAGGATATCGTAATCTGCAAACCGTCCGAATTTTACTTTACTATTATATGCGTTACTGTCCGATTAGTATACGTATTACTAGCTTTTGCCCGCATAGGGACATAGGGACAGAGAAAGCGACTTTGTTTTATACTACGTAGTGATAAGAGAAGTTGGACAAAACAGCTTTTTATAAGTACCTATATGTTTATTTATTAATTATTTTATTCCTCCTACATTTAACAGATAAAATCGCACAGAGATTGCAGTGGCAGAAAGAATTTTCATTTTATAAATTTCTACGTTACATCGTGTCGGCGAAGAGTTTTTTTTCACGCAGTCGTCTGCGGCGTCGAATGCATTAGCTTTGCTGAAATATAAATAGAGCCTTCTCTTTATTTATTTTATGCTATTGGATTTTCCTTTGATCGCTTCAAACATTCCAATCGCGTAGAAGCGATCAGTTAGCGCGCAAACCGCGAATAAACCTATAGGTGTAGAGGTACTCTGCACGATTTTTTTTTCTTTGTTCCATAGCGTGGCTTTTATACGGAGAGTTATTTGATTCAATCGTAAGCTCTCAAACTACATAGTGTTCGTGTTTTATTCATATTTTCCTTGCAATCAGTAAATGCAATAGGTAGGTATTACTTGCAATAGGTACCTACTCTCCTCGAATATGTTAGTTTTACCAAATTGTGTACATGTTATGAATATATTTTTGTACTACACTTCGACTGCCTCGTTGGTCGGGCGGTTGCTAGCGCGACTGCCGATCGGGAGGTCCTGGGGTGACTCAGAGTCTGGATGTGTGCCCGGTGCATGGCAATAGGCTCACCGCCTATTCCATTGTGGGACTTAAACGTAACTGGTGAAATGTGGGGGCGTACTACACTCCTCTGCCTACCCCTTAGGGAATTATAGGCGTGATGTTACACACACACTATACCAACATTAACTAATTATTCGGTTACAATGATAATTAACACACCGTGCATCATTTGCTAATCTTAATCGTATATACTCGTAAGTTAATAATTGAATTATGTTATCTGTTATATTTAATAACACATTATGTATTCAGGTTTTTCACGTGATCCATTCCGGACAACAACACTGATGTTGTGCCCCTCCACAACATGGGGGGGGGGTTTGGAATAGAAGTTGAAACTCTATTCTGATTTATCAAAAATTGTCTTAAAGCTTATTGTTTTCGATATCCATACATCGATTCGTTTGATATTTTTAAATGCGTCTGTGACTTCGCCGACCTGGTTTCGTTTCGTCGCGAGTTCGAATGTAAATTTTTAGTAATACCTATTTTACCTAAACTCGTATTGTAACAAATGTATTATTGACATCATCACGCCAAGTCTCTAATAGGTTAGACGGAAAGCACCGAGCGTCGAATATCTCTGTCCTTGAAAACCTGACGCGCTTCGTCTACATTCATCACTCTCTTCATGCATACTCCGTACACGCCGGTTTCGATGGCACCTAACCAATATGGTTATCGAAATGGTACTATCTACAAGTCTCACTGTCTATTGGTTTTTGTTCGTTTGTCATTGTACACGTTCGTTTGTGAAATTTCGTATAGCGCCGTCAACTAATTTTAGCCGACCCACAAGCGACCAACGTTCGACTGCTCCAGTTGTCGGGATATCATTGCGATTGACGATTATTACTGTATTTCTATTTTCGAATCTGATTGTCGTGTGCGAGTTGTTTCGAGATGTTATTCGCTTACTTTTTGCTGTTTTCTCCTTTATACGCACGCTTATTATGTACACAACGACGTAGGCCGCTGCTCCTTTACATTGACGCAACATGTGTCCAGCAAGCGTTGGCGTTGTCGATGCGGTGATATGTGCTTATCTCAACCGTAGATGTACAGTTCATCGAACCCCTTGCGCAATGGTGACCATGTATTTCATAAATTCATATCTGAGAAAACAGCTTTTAATAGAAAATGTTTTATGGAGTTCCCATATGATCGATGATTTGGCGTACCTCAAGGCACCGTATATGTCTTGAGCCCAAAACTATAACTGTTAAGTACGGTTGAAACGAGGAGTTAAATGATTCCCCATAAACGTAGACATCTTTATGCGAATGAATAGCTCTTTATTAATAATACTACAGAAAGAAGATACTTAAATCTGGCAAGGTTTTAACAAACATTTATAAGAGTAATTGCTTAGCGAAATCATTACTTGACTTCCTCAAGTATTTTGCCAGATTTGGACATCAACGTTTTTCACTATATACGCCATGTAAGCCACTCACAAACATATTAGTAGTTGCGAATGTTTGGACAGAGCCGTCGACTTTGATAACCACGATTAAGTACAGAGCCTCTACGGACAATATTTTGCTTTTATCTAAAAAGTGTGATAACTCATATTGTAAGACAAATATTTACGACTTTGCAAGCCCTCATTGAAAAACTTTATATTACTTCTTTATAAATTCTGTACTAATTCATTGGAATGTATGATTTGCAGAAAAGTTATGCAACGATTGTCTTATCAATGAGCAGTTATCGCCTATTTCAAATATTGAATTAACAATAAGAAATAATAATCACCGATTTGAAATTGTTATCACTAAATATCTCGTAATCATCTATTTCAAGTTTACCGATTGTATGATCGATTGAGGATTATTTGTAACGAAAGTAGGTGGCATATTTTTTTCCCCAGTGCTTCGACAATACTGATTTCATGCGTTAGGACGCGGACAGCATCTGTGGATGGATGCATACCGTCTATTCAGGTTACACGCAGTACCTATCTAGGCGAAACGTATAATTTGTATGGGCCGAGTCGAGCTCCGGCGGCCTTGCCCGCAAAGTGAATAATCACGCGCCGGCTCGACGACATGTCCACGACAGGTTGGATAACAGATTTAAATGTGTTTACTGAATCAATTCGCGTCCTGTGTAAAAATTTGCTACACACGATTTCGGTGATAACATCCTTGCAATAAATAAAATTTTGTGGTAACGCACTAATGGTTTCCATTAATCATCTGTATTGACCGGTCGTGGCGTGCATTGCAAAATTTGTTTTGATTGAAAATTTTCCATTCGACTCCAATCGCTAGAGTGGTTTTCGACGACTCGAATAAATTCAAAACGTCGAAGTAAAGCAATCCGTCAAATTCTACATTGAAGTATTTACCCAGTCCCCGAGACCGCAAACCAGCTACGTAATTAATGATATTAAAGTAACGGGCGACCATTTATGTGGAAATGCTAACGACGGCTAAACTTTGCGGAGCTTGCAGCTATGTTTCACAATTACACAACTAACAGTTCACTTATCGTTTTACTTTATGTACCGTGCCACGCAGATAAACCTTGTAACTTTCAATGTCTGCTTTTGATGAAACGCTATTTAAATTTTCAGTATCTCTTCAGAAATATCTCAAAATCTGTGAATTTTTTATCAGCAAATACGACTTATCCTATTATTTTGAAAGAGCTTATTCGTCCTTGCTCTTTACATACTTTTCATCGAATGTTTCTATGATTATTTCTAAAAGCAAAATGTTATCGGCCGCACTTGCCTTAAATATCATTGTATTATTCAGCAATTTATTTTCTTTAAAGGGATCATCGATTTGAAATGTAATTAACTAATTATGTAATAGAACGCTGTAATACGAATAGCCTTAAAAAAATCTTAGGCGGCTGACGTTAAGTCGTGCTCGTTTTTCAGCTTCGTTATCAGGCTCGAGAGAGTGGTGTCCTTTTGCAACTAAAAGTAATGAGCAAACACAAATCAAACCGAGTGGAATCTTGTTCAACGGACATAGAATTAGATTTGAGTTCCTGTAAGCATTTTGCGGAAAATCCTTATTTTTGTGTCGGTATGGTGTGATACCAGTGTTAAACTTTTGGTTCTATCATTGTTAGTACACATTTGAAATTGGCTAAAGCTCAAAGTAAGACATAACAGATCTGAAACACAAAATGTAAAAACGATTACTTCACGGCATTAAATAGGCATGGCGGTGGTACTTCCCCGGGCGAACCGTATACAGGTTCTACGACGTCCCATAATTATTATTTGTTCCAGTCCCATGATTATTATTCGTTATTTGTTCCAGGTATTCGGCACGGTGGAGTTGCCGGACAAGCCGATTATGCTGCCTCCGTTCGTGGAGGCGACACACTGCCTCGGTTACCACTTGACGCGCAAAGGGCGCGCGGTCGCCGACCGGGTGGTGTCCGTGCTCGGTTACGCCTGCCCCGACATCACCTACAGCCCCAGCTTGTACCCCATCACCGCCGCCCTCTTGCACTTCATGCCCGGTGAGTCCGTTGTCCAAACCATAACGCGGTTCCACTGCTCATCTTAAAGATTGCTATCTATGTATTCATTCAATGTCTAAGATAAGCTAGTTTTTTTTTTTTTAGATATACAAACGCTTAATAGCTATCATATGTCAATACTTGCATTAGCTTGACCAACTGAAATCCGACTTGCATCGATGACATTCACCCTTGTACTGATTAGATTATGATTTATTAAAAATAATATTTATATAATACCAATCGTATTCGAAATGCATTATGCGATAATTGTATCCTTTGATTGACTCATAAATTTACATCTATATCACTCGTACAAGTCTTAGATAATAGTATCAGTTAAGACTGTGGATAAAACGTGACGCGGCCACCACATTAACAAAAGCGCCGCTCATCTGTTTGCGAACATTTATTTTTGTTCCTGCAAACAACTGTAAAACTTTTATCTTGTTATTGACAGAACATAAAGATTATTGTTACGACATTGGAACGCCTTAACTTAATGTTTTTGTTATTGTTATACCTTACATACACACGAGTGTTTTCGCAAATGCAGATAGATCTCTTATTTTTATACAAATTGTATCCATTTTTTACACACACTTTTATGTATCAATAAACAAGATTCTAAAATTAAACCTATGTATATCTATATATTTGAAATCGTGCTGTACATTGGATAATACATCTTTTGGCTCAAAAAGTTTTGTAATTTAAAATCTATGTCTATTTTACAAGTATTTTACAGCTAATGCTAAGAACTTGGATGAAAGCTGTTAATTTTACGCGCTGCGGTTGGATCGGTTTGTATATTATGCTCTGTCCGGACGCCCATTAATTTTTTCTCATTACGGATATCTCACTTAATTACTTCTCATTATGGAATTGTTTGTACAATCTCAGTTCGTTTTCCCTCCTTTTAAAAAATCTCTATAACCCAACTCTAATTTCTGTTTGCTAGTTTCTCGTGAGTTTGTAAAAATGCAAATCCGTTTTGACCTGATTTGTTTCGACCTTATGACTACACGATATTCCAAATGTCTTGTACGTACATACATATCGTGCTCCTGTGCGTCAGGTAAAAACCGGTCGCTCAAAGCATCATACCAATTCAGAGGAATTGCAGAGGCGTCACAAAATTTACAGTCGCTCTCGCCTTAATTCAGAAATGAGCGCGGGGGGCGATAATTGAAGTCGGCAATAGGCAAATTGGCTCGCCCGTCTCTCCCGGCCGATGCTCTGTCGCAATCGCTTCGTCCGATTTTGAACTCTTGATTCCGTTGCGTTAGAGACCGGTATCCGTTGAGGTCTGATCGTTTCTCGCGTCCGCAACGTTGTAACACATAATGAACTCTTCTACTTCGCATCAGAGTCTGGTATGCCGTTCAATCCGCTCTCACCGGGTTGCCGTGATCGTGCGATAAGCGGTGTACGACGCGGCGTGCCACAGATTTGCATCGCGTCCGTCGCTCTGTCAATTCCATTCGTCTCCGTAACACGTTTACGCACAATTGATTGGAATGCGACCAATAAATATAGCGTATATGGTTATTTTAGAGCGTGAATAAATGTTGAATTTGTAATGGCAATGGAATAATATTCAATCGGGACACCTGTGCGTATCGCTCCATCCGCTTATTACGATACACGTCACACGGCGGAGGCGGTAATAGGTGGTGTCAATTTGGCTGTCGGATAGAACGAAAAGTGACAATTTCCTTTAGTCGTATATATATATATATTATTTTGAATCTGTACACGCCTCCCACTCTTAAAGATTGTCAGAGTTCCTTTGGCTTTAAAATCGTCGAACAATGCATCGCGACAAAATCTGTAGACCTTCTCCATAATGTTCGTTAAAATAAAAAAAGAGTGCCAATTGGCTAGTGTTAGTAGCTTATGGTTTTAGATTTTCCAACTATAAAAGAAGACCTTCATCCAATAGTGGAACTGTAAAAGGTTTATGTAAAAACGTGTCAAAGAAACAACCTGAGAAATTGGTCAGAAAACCAGTAACTCCAAGAGACCAACATAATGTTTGCCACGCCTAGAAGACACTGCGGATCAGAAATTGCTTAGCATGCTAGATAATGGTCTTGACGCTTTTTCTCTTGAGAGCAGAGTCATGGAGAACAATGGGACGGTAAACTAATGGTACATTCACAATTAATTAATTAAACATTGAACCGAAAAGTATCGAAACAATCAAAGAACGTGACGATTTTAAATACACTACAGCCATGCGCCTTATATAGATGTACTCATGATAAGAGAATAAAAACGAATGCCGTATAATGGTGTAACAATGCAGTTTCCGTGGGACCTCATTATTATAGCAGAAAATAGCCCACCGGGTATAATAAAGACAAATGGTTGCAGCTATCTAGATGCTATACAATGTTCGTTTAATGTAACCGCTCACGTACCTCATGCGCGTCGTATATATGTAGTGTTCTAGGTAGCGTTTAAACGATAAAATCGGCTCACCGTGTTTTGCTGTCCAAAACGTTGCGTTGCTATCATCGTTTTCGAACTTGTCTTTACTGTTGCCCTCGGTCTTGTCCCAATGTCATTGAGATTATTATTTTTGTACACAAGAACGTCCGTGACTCTGCCTCGTCGTTATCGCGATCTCCCAGTTTCAACTGGATCGCTGTCAAGAGTTCACGTGACGTCGCCGGCGTGGACTTGTTTTCGTGCTCGCAAAATGTTGTCCTCATTGGCAGTTTGCGGTGATTTCGGCAGCCGACTGGTATAAACAGGGGCCTCCTGTGTTTTAGTTTGTTGGCCTGCCGCCAGAGCACTGTACTGAACTATGTATGTAACTAACAAGCGATGTGACCGTTGTAGCTATGGTTTTTTGGTCGAATTCTTTTACATTTACTGTTTTTCTTTTAATATGCTCGTCATATACATTTCAATTGATAGCGCATTCGCAAAACGTATCATCATCATCTTTCCTTTTATCCCACTTTCGAAATTTTCAATACTATTATTACACCAACATATCTTGGATATATTGTAACAATCAAATTCTTACGAAACCAATTCTTGTATACAGTCTTTGTAGTTCGAGTATTTTGAATAAAATTTATTTCAACTGCGCAGCCAATTCCACGCGCCACACAAATATAAAGGTCAAAGGGTCTCGCAAAAAGCTCGAATGAATTCTTCATTACATGTTGTTTGTGTTGTCCGTTGGTTTTGTGCTCGTTCGAGTGGAACGACATTTCCTGTTCCGTTTTCATTTCAAGATTAACCTTTTCGCTTGTTCTACTAAATGTGCCCAGCGGTGTTTTTTTTTCATTGTAATTAACAATTGTATTAATAACACTTATGTAAAAGTCAATATCGACCATATCATTTATGAATATTTAAACGAGAAATAGTTTTTTTTTATGGAATTCTGATTTTCAATTTAAAAACCCGCTTTTTTTTCCTACCCCCTTTATTTTACCTAATGTGACCTAACCCGTTTTGTGAGGAGGCTCCTTGATTAAAATAAAAATTCCAAGCCTGAAAACTCTCAAGAGGCCCACCCTTTACTTAAACCGTTACGTAATGGCCAGAATGGGCTTTATATTTTTGAAGTGGCGTCATTGCTCCAGTTTAAAACCACGAGGCGGCGTTAGCGTGAGGGTCAATGCGTACACTTGGGCTTGAGGGATCTAACAAAGCGTAAATTATGAAAAGATTTTTTTTTTATATTCGACTTTCGTCGCATAAAAAAGAATTCATACAACATTCTAAAGTGGGGTTTGCCAACTTCCATCAATAAGATATAACTGAGCCATATAAACTTTAACGATCTCCATTGAGTGCCGTTTTTTTATCGACCCTTTGATCAGCATCTTTAGTAATATTTTTCCTTTTAACGTATAAAAGTTACTGTTTTATTTACGTTGTTATTTATTTATTGTTTACGATGAGACGTAATATTGGTGCTATAAAATCTTCCAAGAAATTGTCTTAAATGTATATATAATATGTATGTATCAAAAGTCCATCCGCACATGCGCCATGGTCGTTTAATTCGTGTACGTTGGAAATGTAGATATTAACTGTAAAATATTGAGCATAATATCCATAAATATAATCATAAGTCTAGATACGCAATATCCTTCTCCGCGTCTCTCCCCTATGTAATGTATCGCCTCGCCCCCGCCCAGCGGCTCTCGCCTCCGACTGTAATAAACTACATCATTGCAGGCGCTCGTAAAGTATTAGACGACACAATTCAACTTAGACCACACCCAGCACACTCATCTTCACGTATGTTATCGTATCTATAGAAAATTACATTCTCAACCTTCATCCTGATCTCACCAATTATTCTTAATCGGTGTAAGTAATGAAGTATCATTAGTGTCAATTATTTTCCAATGAAGTATTAAAGTTTGTCATTAATGTAAGTTACTAATATCATTACAATTTTCTTTGTATAGTTTCCCATGTAGAGATGATGTGTTTAACGGGATTTTTTTTTAAGTTTTTTTTCTCTGTGTTAAAGTTTATTGGTTTTGTAAACGTTCATTGTAATTTAATGATTGCATGGAATTGCGACGCGGTCCTCTCACCTGGTCATTTTAGTACAAGAGTCGAGAGTTAAAAAAAATGCCTTCAATGTGGTCTCTTTTTTTACAAGCAAAAACCGCCGCCAGACTTAATCCACACGGAGTGGCGGAAAGCATTCGCTGTTAACTACTTTTTGTGCCACTACAGTCACGAGTTTCATTGTGTTACGTTGCAAATTCTATCTCAAGGATGCTTCTCTCTTTTTATTCGTCTCCTCGGTTGTATCCTTTTAAGAAGTTTTGCAACGTGGATTTTTCGATCTAAGTGTATACACTCGACTTTGAATCACATAAGCTTTCGTCTCCAGTCATAGAAAGCCCGAGAGAAGAGTAATCGAAATAAAATGTTGGGCTTCTAACATATTCCCCGTGTTTTAGTGCTGATAAGTTTATAAGTAAAACTTATGTCGCAAATATTTTTAATTCATATTAATTCTAAACAGTTTTCTTACTTTCGTGTGTGACGTCAAATCAAAGTTAACATTTCTTATTAGATTATTTTTCAACGTTACTCGATTTATCTGTTTTGCGCCGCCTGAAATGTTGTATTAAAAAGGACGGGAGAAAAAGTGAATACCTAACTGTCCTTTTCTATCTCTCTGTTTCGTGTCTGGAATTTAGATGACCGTGTTTCAGTTGTACTTCGATATTTATCGCTAACATTTTAGTCATCTCGACTGTATTAAATCTGTTCACTTGGTCGACAATTTTTCGCACGTTTGGCTGTCGTATATCTCTTAATCTCGATCCCGTTATAATTGAGTTTCAGACGAGATGATTTTCTTTTCATCTGTGACTAAAAATTCTCTTAGATTATGTCTCTCAGAAAAAAGAATCCTTAGAAAGCTGTTGATTAGATTTTTCTTGTTTTGCAAAGTTTCTTGTTTTAATTATGTTCAACGCTAACATATTTTGTAATAATTACGGATTTTATGCTTCACAAAATGGTCGAATAAGAAAATTTAGTAACGGATATTCTTGCGTTTTAGTGTAATGTCTGATATTATTTTACGAGCTTCTCTGTTAGATCAAAGCGTTCAATGATTTTTGGCTTCGGTTTTTAAACAAATATTTCCAAATAGATTTCTATCTAGATCTAAACGAAGCAAGAGCTTGTAAGATATAAACGACTTGGAGTAGGTAACGAAAAAATGGACAGGACTTTTTTATCTTTTCTAGTGCCTGCGGTCGACACTGCTCTCAAACGTCGTTTCACTCCCTGAGGATCATTATAGCTATATGGGTCACGACCTCTCCAGCCTCCCTTTGCTCCTCTTTGAATATTCCCCACGAGTCTCCTATCGAGCGCCATATTAATCTTCCCCCGTCGTCGGCCTGCCGGCTCGTAATAATATATCGCGGAAATTATTCCGCCCGGAAATTGTGACTGCGAATATCTGCGGTTGCTTCCCGGTGCAATGGCATGTGTAATAAAGCTTAAGGGTATATTATTTTCATATGAGAAAGATACGAAAATACAGAATTGACATGTTTCAAATTTAAATAACGAACATAAAGTTGGTGCATGTCGCTCGCTCGGCCTTGTGTGCTGGCCAATCGAAACAGACCGACAAACAGATAAACACGCACACGCTAGAGAACAACAGATCAAAAGCATCGAAGGCGTTTACGAGCACACCGAACCGCGTAGTGCACCTCGTGTTCGCCGTGTACGTGACACGAGAGAATTATTGTTTAATTACATGAGATATATACACATCGATCCATCTCTAAACGCACGGGTCAGAGACGCATCAGCCACCAATTATGGTCGTTACCAATCTAATCACTTTTACCAACCGACTTGTTGCAATTGAATATAACAATGTTTGTTTGAACATGTTTGAACGGCATATTTTGACAGTTTTTTGTGTTTCGATAGCATGCTATGTGTTACAATTTTTATCTTTTGTGAGTTCGAATCCTCACTTAGGACGAATTATTTGTGTGACCAACATAAATATTAATATTTTGTTCCGTGTCTGCATATAAAATTAGGTATATTTGTGTTTATTTAAAAATTTATCTTCATTTTGGAATCAGATGGCTATGTATTTTTATTTTTTTAAATTTTATAATACAACCAAAAACACGCAGTTTTTGAGGGCACAAGCATTGAGACCCAACACATTCAAATTTCAAAGACAAAGACGTTTATTTGCACATATATGGGTAGGTACATATAATGATGTTACAAGTTTATTAGTTCAAACCACATTTTGCCTTTTACGGCGTACAAAGTAATTCTGTTAATAGTTTTTCGCACTGCTGTGAAAAAATGACGCTTAAGTGTATTAATAATAATAGTAATGCCTTTCTCGTCCATAGTTTGTTCAATATGTATACCTCACATGCGATGTACAGTCTGGATTCTTTATTTGCATAACTGTAATTCGCGTGTCAGCTCGTGCCCACCGCTGACTGAGCGAATACAGTATTTTCTAACATCCACTTGTCCATAAAGGTCGTTGCCATTACCGGTGACGATTGTATGATCGATGATCAATAGCGATCCGTGATCTGAGCTCCGATAGAATTGGATAAAAAAGGAAAACTTTTATATTGCACAGCGTCCGTGTAAAATGTTTTCGTGCGAAATTAATTCGCGTAATAAATAATGGAAGAGATGTGATCAGGTTCGATGTTGAATCGCAAATGTTTCCGATTGTCGTCATCGTCACCACCGTCATGATCATTATCACTGTCGCCATCACCATCGTTATCATCGTATTTGTCATCATCCTCATCACCACGATCGCCATCATCGTTATTATGATCTCCGACTAAAACATCCGCTACTGAACCTAGGTTTACTCCCCCCCTAAAGTAATTTGGCCCCTTTTTGACTCGCGGTTGTCTCTCAGTGTGTGACACCATTCATTGATAACTGGTTTTAACGCGTTCAACCGGAATTGCGGTTCGTTTATTTCAATATGGTAACTTACTATCATGTCTTATCTGAAGGAAATATTGCCGTAAATGTGCTGGCCATTTATATTTTTAACAAGACATTAATAAAATAAATCTAATTTCGCAGCTATCAATCAAAACCTATTTACTCTTACGGTCTAACATACTTTTATGTATGATTCATGCTTAGCTCGCCGACCATGTGTAATTTCATATTGCAAATACGTAACATTATTGAACTAAATGCAAAAGACCTGTGTCTGTATGTATAGGCGTTCAGATCAAAATAGTTGCATCGATTCTATTCAAATTCGGTATGAATTGTGATATCGGGACAACTGATACTTTGATAATTGAACTTTTAAAATTCACTCTCCTTAAATAGCTCTTTAAAGAGAACTTAATGTATGGAATAGTCATCCCCTCCGTGGCATGTTCCCATTACCATGCACTGTGCGCGCCGATTTTCATTTATCTCTATGGATTATTTTTGTATCTTATCAAAATAGAAAACGGCCTATGTTCAATCAGGATTAAACATAGTATAGATATTACTTCAACGTCATTTAAATAAAACTTTATTACACACGATTTACCGCCTGAATGTAATGACCGTTTTGTTAGCAGTACTTACCGAGTAGAAAAATTCATACTGTATTTTACAATTACCACTTTACGTATCATCTCGAACGTATACAATTTGAATAATGTCCAACCCAGTACACTGTCCCCTCTTGAAATGTCATTTCAAAAGTTTAATTTCAATAGTTTCGTGCGCCACTAATCCTCGGTTTTATACTTTTTTTTATACCAACAGCTATCAATTCATTGATACTGTTAAATGTCTCTTGTTTCATAGAGATTAATTTTAGTCTGACAGTCGGACTGGTCCTTAGAATTGCTCGTTTAGCTGTAGGTCCGACATGACGTCCAGTTACTTGGAGTGAGCAATTTATTGGCGTTAATTGGATGAATTAGCGTCTCGCTCCTCCTCGTCCGCTTCGTGGTGATCAAATTATTACTCGCCGACATCGTTTATCTGAATATAACTTGATTTTTCACACTGCCAATATAATTAATTTTAAGTATTGTTGAGAAGGCGCGAAATGTCATCGCCCAATTAACTTCCTTTATTAATTTGACCGTTTGTTTATCCTTAATTCGATGCTGTCCTTCTGTAACATCTGGAAAAACTTCATTGACCAATGTCCCGGTATTGTTTATAGATAGTATAGCCATTATATTATACGATTTGATTACATTATTATTTCAAATAACTTTCGTGTAAAATACCTCGATTGAATATATGTAGGTAAAGAATATCACATGATTTATGATGATGTGTCTTAAGCGAACGCATCTCGGACTACCACCACCAAGCGAAAACGTCGATATTTTTAATTTCAGGGACACATCCAATGTCAGGATTGCCGTTTAAAGTGGCACGGACGGCTATGCGGATAAATTGCGAGAGCTATTTCAGTAAAAATCAATCGCTCTTTTAACTTGATCGACATTACAATTCCTGGTCGTGGGCGGCAAGGTTAGATTAAATAAATTAAATGCGATAAAATGTTCACACGTTCATCTGGTTGTTGTCGTTTCCTGTACACGTATTTTGTATGTTCCCCAACGTTTGAATATGGAACATACCTAACTGTTACCCTAGTACCTACTTGAGAAATAACGTTTAGAGTTTGGGTGTGAAGCTTTGGAGTTATAGAAATTGCGTCAACGCCTTGACGGAATTTTTTGAGACTCGGATGCTATTGTTGTAATGAAAAGCTTTCAACGCGTGGCATAATCACCACAGCGTCTATTTCGTGAACGGTTTTCAAAACAGGTTTCGTAAGCCTCATACAACACTACAATGGCACTCTGGTAGATTTTTTTTTATGTTAGGAGAGTAGTGAACGAGCTGGCAGCAGACACGAACGGCCGCTGCCGCCCATGGACATCTGCGACCGAACTCTAATAGGGCTGTAGGGATGGGACTGTTAGTGTGAATTCAGTTAATAGGTGTTAATAATAATTAGTTGGTCAGTATTCGTTAGTAACAGGGCATATTACAATTTCAATTGCAATTTCAAAATCAAAATGTACCGGCACGCATCTCTTAGCAAATGTTTATATAGTGCAACAGTAATGTAACAAAAGTGTAATGGTACTTATATATAAACACACAACGAAACCGAACGAGATAGGTCGTTCTACTAAGACGGATAGATAATATAGCGTGGTACGTTGTACCCGCAATTTCGACTATGTTGGCACATGCGATAATGCAGTTCGCCGTTCTGTTCGCCGTTTGATATTGATTGATGAGCGATGCGCGTCCAATGATGAACAGTTTGATTGTAAATTTGGAACTGAACCTTGTGGGATGACCTATAAAAGTTTTTAGTGACCCAACAAAATTTTGGTCGTTATACCGTCACTTAAAATAACATTATGGAAATTGTTGATATTTTAATCCCAGATACGGTCCCCTCGTAACTGCGAATGCCTATTCCATTACGTGGATTACGTGGAGATAAGGCATATCCGTTTGTCAGCTGATGCAAGACCGCACAGAAGGCATCCGATAATATTTGACAATTGTTATCCAATTATGCTCACCGTGACCAGCTCGTTGATGTGTCCTTTTGAAATATTGCCGTTTCAGAGAAACGCATCATTATCTGTTCTCAATAACCTTTACGTTGGCACTATTTCAAATTGAGCCTTTATAATATGACGGATGGTCTTTGAGCCGAATGGGCAACTATCAGTGCCATAAGCACCTCCTCCAGCTCTATTAGAATGACCATAGGAGGGAAAATGGACAAATCGAAATATGTAAACAAAGAATTTAAAATAAATAAAACATTACAAGTATCATACGATCTAATACAGAAATAAGTACGTTGAATTTCATTTGAATCGAGCCACCACGAATCGTGACGAAAGGCCTGAGGATTTAATTTGACATACAAACCAATCTCGATATGAACGTGTTTTAAATCACGTAGCATCAGAGATGACGTGGCGAGTGTCGTCTGTATTTTGTTAAGTTGATATCGGATATAAAGGATCATAGATTAGTTGAAGACACGGCATTCTAACAGAGATAGCATTATCATCATCATCGTGATCATCATCGTCATCATCATCCTTTTGTAGTCCCCACCGTTGAACGCGGACGCCCGTTCAGAGTTTGGCCCATGTTAGTCATTTACTGTTTGGTGGAGTTCATATGTCTTGAGGAATACTATAGAAAACTCGTAACCTTTCTAGACTTCCGCACGGTGTTTCCCTTAACCGTGATAGTTATGAATACTTAAGAAAACAGGACAACGTGACAGGATTTTAACACACGAAGTTAACGACTTAATTATTATAAACCACTAGGAGATTACCATTTTATGTACATAGAGGGCACGTGACAAATTGCCGAGTAGAAGGTAACAATGTAAACACACGTTTTACCTCGACGACAACTAAGTATACACAAAAAACATCGGTACAATTTAATTTAAGAGCCTTAAACAAATCACTTTCCTTGCATGCTTTATCGATATGCATAACAGTGTCAACGATGGGATTACGTCAATTACGTTCGGGGAAAACGCGTAAGATTCGAAACGTGATCGTTGATAGTTCACATGAACTGCCATTTACATAATCGATTACACCGTCATTTAACAGACAATTGAATGTAATGAAAAAATCGGTGAGCGATGTCAACCAATGATAATAATTGTCGCCAGTCAAACGTGAACCGTTGTTACTTATAAAAAAGCGAATAAATAGCATATAACGATTCACAAATCAGTATGCGTAGAGAGCACGTTCTGTGTGTTCGTATGTTTTATACGAATATACTCATCCATACCACCGTTCTCACCAGTAGGTGGCTCGTCTCCCTGTTTGCAGGACTGAACTATAAAAAAGAAAATTCTCAATGTTGTGGAAATCATCAGTTTTTGCGTACCCTTGTGGCAAATACGTGTATGGGATAACTTTATAATGTTTGGCATTCAATAATGAATCAATAACCTTTTCCACTCTCAAACTTGGACAACCCCCTTAATCCATAGATGTACTAAATCAGTGATTCCATATCCGCGAACCGTTCTATAGATACATCTCTAAAACTTTCTTCGAAATATCTAATTGAAAACGTTTGGTTTCTGGATAGAAATATGCTAGCACATTATTATATATATATAATTCAGATCCATTATCTGCATCTATATAGATGCAGATAATGGACCTGGTGAATGTTTACGCCATAAAGTTGTAATAATAACAAATATATATGTATATGCCAGCGTTGAAAATAACGTTGCTATAAACAATTTCATACATGACGATATGTTTATAATCTCTAGATAAAATTTTATTGAGATACTCTAAAGGTTTTATCTTGTTACGTTAAAGGCCCGTCATTGTGACGAAAGCGATAACGGGACATGGTAGATTAGCCTAACGTTACATACGTCCGTGCGTTCTTACTCTGTCTCTTGTCGAGGCTGACGTTTGAAAGATGTATTTCCTACGGTGGATGTATTTCCTAAAGATGGTCGGGCGGTTGCTAGCGCGACTGCCGATCGGGAGGTCCCGGGTTCAAATCCCGAATTGGGTACTGTTGGATTTTTCTAATTTAGAATTTCTAGTGGTGACTCTAGAGTCTGGATGTGTGCCCGGTGCACGGCAATAGGCTCACCGCCTATTCCATTGTGGGACTTAAACGTAACTGGTGAA
>DWDX01001897.1:0-16830 GCA_018245675.1 Agara michaeli | reverse complement strand
GTACCCAACCCGGGATTTGAACCCGGGACCTCCCGATCGGCAGTCGCGCTAGCAACCGCCCGACCAACGAGGCAGTCCAAAATTTTTTTTAAAGATATTGTCATTATACTTTGTGGAGATTTGATGGGACTATTTGACGCATGTGATTATTTTGATCTAAGTATATGTGCATCAGCGTCCATATGTGCAGTGCATGCAAGCGTTTTATATACAAGCTGAAGTCTCCTCCGCTCACCACTTAAACTGAGAGGTATTAGATGAGAGATTTGTTCTCGTTGTTTGATTCAGGAAGATTTTGCACAACAAATGGCCGAGGTTACCGAGGAATGGATTGTTAAAAAGCGAACTGGAACGAGCAAAGCCTTATATTTCCTTTTAAGGTATTGAGCGAAATTCAAGAGTATTTTCACTAAATAACGTAGTATTCGGGATTTTGGTAACAGGAGACCGACTCGACTGGACCTCTCCGGGGCCAACTTCCCCGGAGTTAGTTGGCCGGAAAACCCCGTTACCAATTGAAGTCTGTTCTATGTGCTATAAATTCCTTATAGATTTTCTGCCTTCTCTATAGCATAAGGTTCTATTGTTTTCATTAACAGGTACACAAAAGGGTTTTATTTAGTTATTTGATACTAGCAGACCGGACTACGCGTTGACATGGTTCAATTAAAATAGTGGTATAATAACTTAATCTCATATAAGTATGTCAAATTCCCGTAACACCGTGTCTGGTTAGATATTCGGTGTCGACTCATCCGTGATAGCACGTATAGACCAACGGCCGGCGGCGCGGCGGTGCGCACACACACACACACACACACACACATACACACACATACACACACATACACACACATACACACACACACACACAAATCTCTCCTCTGTATTCTAATATATGGTTTTTTATTGGTTTAGTAGTGAGAATATTGTGTTATACACGTTTTAATTTGTTTTTTATGAACTCATAAGACTTATCGGCAATTTATTCATTTCTACTCAATACATATGTAGTTTGGAGCAACCAGTTTTGCAGAGGTTCGACATTCTCACAAAATACAATTTAATGGCAGAAAAAAGAATGACGAATATAGACGCGGGGCCGAAGTTATTTATAAACAAATCACAACTCCGACAACTCGCGCGTAGTGCTCGAGAAAAAATACGAGTCGATCAGATGGAAGCCGGGAGGCTCCGCAAATTACTTCTCGCAACGACATTATTTCGACAAACGCCTTTCGCAAGCCGTTAACGAAATTTCGCCCATTTTATATTGTCTTGTTTTATATTCTGTTTTGTATTTCGTCGGCCGATCACTGTTTCCGCACGGTTTCTGTCCGTAAAGTTTGTTCGCAAAATTCGTTGTAGGAAAAAATTGTACCTTTTTTATGGCGCTCGCCACTTTACATTGTTTTTGGAGCGCACGTCCTGTTTACTTGTTACGCGCAGTCGCCGCGGTTTTACAGGCTTGTTTATTATCTCATGTATGGCTTTAGGTGACTCCGCTGCCTCGCTCGCCCCGCGCTGCCGCGCCGCCCCCGCTGCCGCTGTCCGACCCGAGGTCCGGACGCACGGAAATTTTTATATACTGGGCACAATTTTTTACAACAAAATTTTCATTTGGTATTCCGATTACATTTCATATTATTCAAACATGATTTTAAAAAGCTAACTCATACGTTCGTAGAGAATTACGAAACATTCTACACGCTTCTAATTTTTATTGCGTATACTTTTAGAAAAAATCAAAATAAATTACTGCAATTTTCAAAACAAAATAAATAGTGAATAACAATAGATTTCCTGTCGAGGAAATGTTTTCGTATTTCAATTTCTTTATTAACATTGACTTGGAAACATTCGTATAAATAAAACAATAAGTTGGAGATACAACAGTGCAGCGGTAAAGAGACAAAAGGTCAGTAAACAGCATATTTGCAATCCAATGGCGAAAAATCTTGCCCTCCGCCGATCAAGTGAGAGGGAAATGAATAAAATATCACCCGGCGCCATTGTAGTTGGTAGATATTCCGATCACGATCGCTTTGATCATTTTAGCCGTCTATCTGTAACAAACACCCTCTTTGGTTGAGCTTTTTTATATTTCGCCAACAAGGTCTAAGTTTGGAAAGTGGAAAACGTAAATATAATAATGAAATCCTAACGATCGTACCCGAAAGAATACAAACAGTAGGTACTGCGCAAATTAAATAAGGTATTCCGGTGTATTCAATTCAACGTACCCCACGACGCATTTCCACTTAGTTTTCTTCTGTAATTTAAAATTTACATACGTTAAGAACAAAGAGTAACGTAAATATGATAGCCTCACAGTTTGAACATTGACAACCCATTGATAAGCTGATTCGTTTTTGAAAGGGCGAAAACAACCTAATTAATCAATGTAAATTCATATAAACGGCTCATAATTAGACGTACTGAATTTCGTATAACGCTTGCAAGTAGACACGAGTATAGTAATTGACTTTATAACATACGCAATACGAAGCGAAACAAAAGTGCTAAATCCACTGAATCAGATTGACTGACACTCATTTTATTTATAAACATTTCGGGTTTATTGCTCCAGAAGCAAGTGAATGTTGATGCGGACTTTTTATATGTTTCAGGGAAACGGTCCTTTTGTTTCCCGATTCCATGTTGCGTGCCGTGAAACGTCAGCGATCTGGATTCCTTTTTTGTTTTTTGTTTAACTATTTCTGTTCCTGTTTGAGTTACGGTCAAGTTACGACTCAATGAACGTAGAATGCAAATTGTTTACATATAAATTTACTTTTGCTGGACGAATCATTTTATTGATTTAAGTAACGGAATCTCACAATAACTTGACGTATTTAACGTAAAAACCCTTAAAAATATTTCTTCCTTAAAACGCTTCGAGTCTCCTAACCCGCAACTTGGTTCGTACAGAAGAGTGTGATTTTAACCCTTCTCATTTGAAAATAAGTATTAGTCGAACAGTGAAATTGGTGAAATGAACAGTGGGGTTGATGAGATTGAGAAAATTGGCATTTGTTTGTTAAAGCTAAAATTGACTGTCTGGAATGCTCCAAATATTTTACATTTTCCTTTTTGCTAAATAAATAGATCTTTTTTCCATGTTTAAATTACAATTTACTTTTTTTGTATCAAATTTAATTTCATTATTACTATACGATCACGCCAGGTCCCTAACGAGGCCGGCACAGAGTGCCAACTATCTCTGTCGTTACAAACTTGATATGCTTATTTTACATACATCACTCACTTCCTGTATACTCGCTGGTTTCGGACACTCTTGATTCCCCCATCAGCCAGTATCCGCCCTATTTACTACATCAGGAAATCATTTTTACATTGAAAACTAAAATGGAATATCTCATGTGCCATTTGAACTTATCGCTTGGCTCAGATTGCGTCAAATCAAAGCTCCCTAAGTTTTCTGGCAAAATATCAATCCAGCGCCATAGGACGTCAAATTTAGACAAACACCAATTTCAGTCATGAATAAAAGATGAATCGAGTCGACCGATCCTGCGTATAGGCTATTGCCGGCTTTACGATCGCAAAAGAGAACTTTATTTTCCGGTAATAAGGTCCCGGATGGCTCTTTGTAGCGCCGTATCTTTTTGTGACGCGGTTCAAGGACAGTAGAATTGTAAGGGTTATGATAATTTTTACACTCGTCCTTTTATTCTTCACTATTCAAGTTCCGATAGCATGGCGCGTCTGCGATACTTTTAAACGGCTATCCGTTTCATGACTACCAGAACGAGAACGAAGTATAAGCCTATCTGCGATCAAATTTTAATACAATATGTTTATTTCAATTTACGCTAATATTCGGTATTTATTTTAATTAATCATAAAATTACATTATACACGAAGAATTACATTTATTGAAATTGATTTTTTTTTAGAATTTCATGTGTTTACGTTGTAGCGAACAGGACTTTATTTCACTTGACAATTCAAGATTGCGATCGTCAGCGGAGGCCAGCTCGAGCAGTTATCAATTTCAATAAAACGAAGGTTTCTGACGCTTTCTGTGTAGTTTCTTTTTATTTGCCAACCCACAAAGTAAATAAACAGTGTCCTTAAATCTGACGCTATAAATCGCACGGCCTTTCGAGCAGTCCTCGTAAACGGAAGTCTTTACGACTGGCCGGAAGGTGTTAAATTGATTACCTCCAGGCACTGCGACGATGAGGACACTGGGTAAACAAAACAGAAAAATAAAAAAATCACAGTTAAAAAAGTTCTCTACGAGGCTTACTCGGTTACTTTTCTGCGAAACTTTACTAATACATGATTCTTCAAATTTGGCCATATTTATTGGTTTTCATAGGAAATTGTGTTTCCAAACTTAATGTAAGCTTCATTTGGTCTCATTTTGAGAATTAATTATTGACAAATCTAAATGAAATGGGATACTTTTATATTTCGCTACATTTCGATCCTGGACAACCGATAAAATTTAAATATTGTCAATTTACTAATTTGTAGTAAAATTTAAATTTAAATTCTCCTTTATTGCACTTATCCAATGTATTATAGCTTTCTCCGATTCACAAAAGTAACATTTACGTATTCCACAAAGACGAGGGCCAATAAACCGTTAGAAACCTTGTCAAAAATGTTCACTACGATTTAAAGTCCCCGAGGAGCGAGTTACAGCTGCTCCCGACATAGTTACACGGAAAAATGCCCCGGTTGTCACCTTGGGAAATTTTACACTCTACATATTCTTACCTAGGAACGGGCCAGCGGTATTTCATACAGCTGCAAAGATGAACCCACAAGTGATGAGACGCAGCGATTTAAACAAATTTTAATTATTAAAGCAAAAACTGCTGAACCATAAACGCTCCGTAAATATTTAATTATACAACCAAAGTTATGTATTCGGAAATGTTAAATAATATGAGTAAAACGAGAATTAATACGTAACAATTATTAACCCATATTAGGATATACATAGATATACATAAATGTCAAGTTTATTTCGCATACGCGTAGGCAGAATCTAAGAGTTTCAAACCCATCATTTATCCAAAACGGATTTATTTCTTACATATCAAAAGCAAATTCGGAATCCTCTACCTCCAGCCACCTTTAGAAATTTCATTAATTTTTACCAACAAAGTGAATCAGAAACTAACAGCACAAATGAAAAAACAAACATACAGAACTTTAAGATGTATTAAGAAAGTCTCTACATATTCTATACACATGTACTAGTTGTGGGGCAGACGCAAAGTGGCCTTTAAACCTGACCTATAGAATTTATTACAAGTCCATGTTTTATGACCGTATAGAGATTCTCGCGTTGTCAGCGGCGAGCGACCGCTTAACGCTGCCTCCTTTAAGTTGGTCCGCATTTTCACACGTCCACACGAGCGGGCGTTTTATACTAGATTCTGATACGCGGACTCCCGGAGGCCTCCTGGAAAATAACTTGTAGTGGGGAATTTTTATTAACTACTCGCTTTGAGTGTGAAAATGGGGGATTGAGTGATACCCAGCAGTGCAGCAAATGTGATACGGTGCTGTTATTCGCTGAAAAAGTTGACTGCAAATTTTTTCAGCACTTTATATTCCTCTGTTATCCACTTGAGAATATATTACGTGATCAAATATTCACATAACACAAATATGGCTAATTTGTTTTTATAAAATGTAAACTAGTTAACATGCCGTCTGACGGTGAAGGTGAAGTAACCTGCTTTTGGATCGCTTTTGAAGAATGTCATGTCCTAGAGCTCCAGAAACACTTTGTAACGACGCTCGTTTACCATTTCACACGTGCGCGACAAAACCGAGAGGACCGACTATTATGCAAAAATAAATTCACAGAGTGAATATTTAAATGCGTTCAGTAGAGAAATGTGAGAAATGTTAAAACAACGAGAACGCTACCCAAAAGTCAACAATTACAATTCTCAGTCACTGAGATACGAGTCGGGGAGATAGAATCGTACGGCAGTCGAAACTTTAACGCAGACGTTTAAGTTAAGGATTCTCAAAGGTTTCTACTTTGAGATACTTTTAAAGCTACCGCTGCGCTCAAGATAGTGATGTAACTTAGATAATGAAGTGAAAGAAACAAACTTCCAGCTATTTACCGTTCTACTTACGTACTCTCCTACCTTTCGTTTGAGTCAAAAAATAATGAACGTAGCACGCGAATAGAGTTTGCGTTTGTAAATACGGCAATTCATTGCTTACAGAGTTATTTCTAACTTTGCATTTAACTTTTTCTTGTTTTTTGGTAGATTTCAAAAATTTTAAAATGCACATATTCTATGTTGAATGATTAATGAGGTACTCCATAATATTGGTAAAGAATTATTCAACACAGGGGCTCTTGGCTCTGGGGTTGTATTGTCTATGTTTGTAAATTAAAAACTTATATAGTTTTATTTTAACTGATAACCTTTAAATTATAACAATAGCCATCAGAAGTGATATCGAATTTATTTCTCAAAATCGTAATATCTATCGTAAGCGTACTTCGATACTGGCAGTAGAAGGTTGAAGGCTTTTACAAATTTACTACCGCCGCACAAAGGAAACTTTTGAACGGTTTAAATGGTGTAGACTTGCAACGTACGTAGAAACAACAATATGTCCGAAAAGAAACAAACAGAAAAAGAAAACGTCCGTCAGTCAAAACACCCCGCGGCCGTCCGCCACAACAAAGGTTGGAATCGGCAAATCCCTTTTCCTTATCTCGAAAGGCTTCCCGTTTTCAGAGGCTCGATAAATTGATAATCAATCATTGAATCGTATCTTTATACAGAGTAGGGTTTCTTTCTGAGGGATTGTCGGAAAAACTGAGCGGTAAACCATTTTGCATGGGAAGCGGTAACGAGCGGGTTACATTTGACATTTCTTTTGAATCAAACCTCAGTTCAGACGTAGGTACTTAACACTTTTAATAGACAATTAGTCAACCTGTCCACCGTATGAACGATTTACCGTTCGATTCCCGGTCGAGCACAACAAAATGGTGAAATAAAATTTGATTAAAAATCATAAATAAAAGCAATATATACATTGTGTTTGAACTTTACACTTCGGATTTCCTTTAGAGTTTTACTTTTTACGTCGTTACATCGTTACTAATTTTATATTGTTATAAATAAAATGTTCTATTATATTATTCTCATTATAACCCAACTATTGATACAAAGTAAAAAAAGTTATTCGTTAGAAAGTACTAAAATCAAGAACAACAGATACAGAATAAAAAATGATAGCTTTTAAAACTGTATACGCTTCTAACCTATGGAATGAATGCATAATCTAAAAAACTTAGCTTTCATTACACCTAACTACGACTACTTATTGAACTAGTGAAACTTTGACTAGAATATACCAACACGGGAAAATAATACGAGTGGTAGCTTTTATGCGATACTACTAGAACCTCATTTCTACATACATTTTTACCGACACTGAATTACCCAACGACTGTTCTCGACTCCATACATTTTGAACTAGAGATAAATACGACGATAAAAAAATCACGATTCGGAGATATTTTGCATAGACAGTAGCGATGGTAACGAGGAGACCGGAACGGCCGCTGTACGTCGCAGATCCGAGGACTCTAGCTCAGGAGCCAAATACATAGGTAATTCGATATTACATTTGAATTAAAAGAAGCACTGCAAGTATACTAACAATTACGGATCGCATTACTGAATACATGCGCATGTCTAAGAAACTCGAATATAAATAAGACAGTACTTTATTCTGTGGTATTGTGACTTAAAAAAAACTAATAAAACCTTGTGCGTATGTGCTAAATATTTCAGCTTGAAATAACAGCCACCATTATATATAGATTATATATAGGAGATAAGCAGTACCTAAGTACAAAATTTAATATGTTTGTTTCCAGTGTACTAAAACTGTTAAATAAAAATAAATAGATTATGCAACAAAGATGTTACAGTAACTTTAGTATATGATGTTTTTTAACAAATGTTAGACATATTTTTCTCAACATATGTATATTGAGTTATTAACGGTAGTCAGGTTCAGTTGTAGAGTAAGTAAACTTTACATAATTAAAGTGCACTGAATCCGGGATAAATCCGCCTCTCGGTTGAAAGTTGTAACAGGGCTATTATGCTCCGCAAAAGTTTTCAAGTGAAATATGAGTTATTGAGATTAGTTATGCTCTATACGTTTTGAATTTTCGCCGGAGATTCAAAGGTCAATAGAGCGGATGATCAAAGTAAACTATAACACTTTAACATGTTAATGTTGAGAGTGGATCTCTCCGGATAGGACGGTTTGAGTATACTTTACTTTATAAGTACTTTTAATAAAATCTAACATTCATTTTCTATGTTATTATACAATTTGTAATTTTCGTTACATCCAAATTCTAAATTCGTAATCGAAGTAACGGCATTGAGACGGTTTCGAAGCCGAGACTACGGGCCTTAAGGAGGCACCCCTTTTCCATCGAACAGCTATATGGCGACAATTTCCGTTTGGCGAATACAGCCACGTGGCCGATAATGTTTTTGTATAAAAACAATTACAGGCAGCTAATCATATCCTGTCTTACTTGCCGAGAGCCACTTGCTATTGTATATTTTAATATTAACCTCACTCTCATAGTACAATTATAATATACATGCAACGTAAACCAAACATATAAGTATTTCACTTCATAGCACATGGATCCTATTCGAAAGGTAACCGTTTGCTTTTAAAGTAAGGAGTCAAATTTAGATTTCTTTCCAATAAAATAAGCTTGTTATGGAAAGAGTCAATTTGCAGGTAAACGTTACAAAAGGCAGTGTTTGGAGTATTAATACAATTACCCAAGATTTATTCTACATCGCCATTGTGTTACCGTCAACAAAATTTTCGTTCTCGGATTTGCCACTCATAAATTCGCCCCTCGGAAATGTAGTGCTATTAATTTTAATTTCACTTCTTTGAACTTCATTTCAATATAGTTTTTGCCTGCATTGCAATTCTTGTATTACTTTTTCAAAGTGCTAACACTGGCGGTTCTACCGTTTTCAGAGGTTTTAGCATCAAAATGAATCAGACAGTCAGAGATATTTTAATTTTTTATATTATTACGGTCTCGTCTAGACATTAGCAAGAAATATTAGCACATTCAGAAAAATAAACGGTTTTATTTGTATAGGTAAATTGGACATTGTAGGGTTAGTTGAAAAACTTTTTGGTTTCGATTATTCATTTCAGAAGGTCACTAAAATACGTAACCCAAAACATAAATCGTGCTCCTGGGCTATAAAAGACAAGATACAAGCGGAGGGCGCAGGGAATCAATCGGACAGCGGCGAAGCTGTTTTCTTTTTCAATCAGCGGACGTCCCTTGGGACTGTATGCACAGACGTACCTCTACCTACTCGCCGGGTCACAGCTGAAAACACCCTTCAACAAACTCAATACGTACTGACTACGACATCAAGGAGCCGTCGATATTCGCCTGGACTGTGGCACGAAGACTGCTTTGAAAGGTTTGGGGTGTGATAGTTAGAAAATAAATTGAATATTGGAGTGCTTCGATGTTATTTTGCGCGTAGATTGAGTGCTGCGTTATATCTTATCTGGGTAGAGTCGTAAACGCTTGCCCCTGTGAAAAATTGGGAGAAACTTGTAAATCTAACAGGTGATGAAGATACGATTGGAGTAAATGTTTTCAGTCTTCCACCAATTGTTTGGGGGCGAGCTTTATCAATAGGTACAGAACATGAATGACTTGTAAACCAACAAAGCCATAAGAAACGCATTTACTGGCTTCTAGACGCTTTATATTCTAAGCAGAAATTTAAAATGAAAGATAAGTATTTTGTATATTTCAATTATTTAAATGGGTATTAAGAAATGATGCTTTGGTGTCTGTTCTTGTGGTTACAAACTAGCCAGTCTAATTTTATGCTTTAGCTTTAGACTCCTCTGTCTAGCTTCAGATATTAAAAAACAGAACAATAACCTCTACGTTAGGGCGGCAATATCTTATCTTTTATACGGAATGAATAAAAAACCAGCCCTAAATTGTAGTAATCTTCAAAAGTCTTCAACCCTTGAACCGCACCAATAAGATAATCCATGTTGAGAGACACCTGGACTTTATTACATAGTATTAAAGTTCTGCTTCGATCAACAGTTATCAATAGCCTAGACACAATATGAGCGGGCGACCTATCTTTTATTCATGACTTGAATTGGTGTTTGTCTAAATCTGATATCATATAGATAGAAATTCTGTTAGATACCTTCAATCTTAGTTTGCATGATGATGTATACTAGTATATTAATTTGTTATATTTGCGTGATAGATGTAGAAGAAGATCAGATCAGATCTGTACTCACTATAATACTTATATTTTATATTCATTACTGTTTTTCGACCTAAATTAAGATTTATTTTCTACTGTTTATTTCGATGTGCTTTAAACAGTGTGTTTTAGTTTTTTTTTAACTATATTTATTTTAAATATTAAACACTTATGAAATACTATATATCATATATCACTAAGAAATATCTATGTAGTACGTTGTCATAAAAATTAATCATATCTAATAACAATTATTCATATCTTAAGTATATTATTTCTTTCAATTTCATTAAGCGACGGGTCCATTTAAGGGAACTCCACGGGATCAGAAGGTAACGGCATTCCTTAAGCAGTGTTTATACAGCCGGGAGATTTAAAACTAATTAAGTTTGCCCTCTAGGCTTAGAGCAACCGCCGGGGAATATGGACCTTTCTGAGGGCCGCCATTATTCTTAATTTAGGACGGAGGGAAATTTTAGTTCCATCTGGATAAACGATTAATCAAAGAATCATGAATCACTTTGTAAATTGTTTTTTCGTTGATTTTCTAGCAATAATAAATCTCTTCTTCCAAAACCCGAAACTTCTAGGCCACTAAAGCGATTGAAATAGCTGAGACATAAAGACAGTTTCTGAAATACCAATATTATCTGGTTATAATTTGACTTACGAGCGGGTTGACTGTAATAAATGGTGTGATCTACTACTGAATACTCTACCCTCTTACACCCTAATTAACTCCAGCCACAAGAACAAACGCTATAACTAACCCCCAAGTCACTATTGACCAGAAACTAGGAACTAAACTAGATCTCCAAATACTACACTTTTGCCTAAAAGAAAGTACAGATTTCTATTTACACATTTCTATACCCTAACAAAGATTTGATCGTTACAAAAACTTTTAATTCCCCCGCGAACCGAACCTGAAACCCCGAAGAAATAGGAAAATACCATCGCCTGAACGTACATTATTAATTGCAGATATCAGTAGAAAGCAATGCTGAATGTATATAAATATTTATTCACCCAATATATACATACATAATATAGGAAAAACGTTCACGATCGCTGTATTCGTACGAATCGAAACAGAAGAGATATCAAAGAACGACAAACATTCCGGCGAAATGAGCCCGGCAAATTGTGTAAACGATACAGTAAATTGAAAAAAAAAAGTTCTTTATCAACAGTCAATTTACTTAGATTTGGCTTTGATTATCTATAACTTGATACCTAACATTTGATGAACTTACATAATAACGGACTATACAACTTCTACACATATTTTTATTATACCCAAACAATAAAATATGAACAAACAAATTAGCTTATCAAACAAATGTTTGCCCTGGGTCTGGAATATAGGTATTAAACGGAAGGATTTGCTGAGAGGAAAACGAAAAAAAAAATGAATTCACTCTAATTGCAATCAATGTTATTTATCTTACATGTTACTTTTTGTATTGTAATTACTATCGAGAGTAAATATCTCACTGTCACAATCATGGTCGAAAGCATACACGTCTTTATATTGAAGATAATAGAATGTAGCAACCCCGCATCACACGTTCACGCAAAGACACTCAGCCTCATTCATGTGTCCATCAACCTGATACTCGTGCTATTGTAACTTAGCAACGAAAACAAACTAATTAGAGAGGCACGTTTAATATACAACGTGTTCGGTATTTCCAAGCGAAGAGCCGCTCACTCGTAAACAACAAGCCAAGAACGTATAATAACATATTAAGCTTAGCGATTACATTTCACTCCATGCTTGAGTATTTGTACATACATATACTCGGGCCTGTAGATTGTAATAAAGACCCCATTTTTATACATCAATACGTGGGTATTTTCCACGTAACTTGCTTTATCATGAGCTCATAAAACCACACAGCATTGGTCATCGCAGCTAGATGCTAGTCATCTGCCTAGTCTTTTGTAATGATCTGGAAACTTATCAGAACTTTCATCGACGCTTTTCATTGCCTAATTTAATGCCGCAGCAGCACTCGATGGTATACCAGAAATTATTTTAATGGCACTAAAATCATCGCATGAACAGATCAAATCAATGGAAGCTATAACGCAGCAACAATGTGGTCGTTACGAGATAACATCTGTTTATTGAAATGCAATAAACCCGTTTTCCGGTACAGCTGACAATGCAATCAAAGCATTCCACAACATTAATCTACTGCAAGTTATTGAGTTCTGATTGAAACTACATAATTCCAGTAATAGCTCTTTTTATATAATATTTATTGATCCATATTAAATTTGCTTTATGAGTAAATGTGGAGGTAAACATTTCAATAATTTTTGCAAAAAATTAAATTCAGAATGCGCAGATAATTTCTAAAGCATGCATTTTATAACAATAGAACGAATTTAAAAAACAATAAAAAGTGATATTGAAATCGTGGCGAGCGAGAAAGGAAAAGACAAAATAAGTATTAATTGTGTGAAACACCTTAATTTCAAAATAGTCAAGACAAAACAAATTTACAACAACAGATTTCATTATCAACTCGTACAGTGGCAAGCGCTGTGCAGTCCGTAGAAAACCTCATAACAGCTGTTCCATAAAAGTTTACGGATATATTAGTTAAGGTGATCCCAAGAGAATAGCTTGTAGAAAATTCTACAGCTTCTTTCACAATTTTACAGCAGGCAAGGAATAAGCCGAGCCATTATTTTTCGGATAACATCGTAAACAGGTTAGCCGGGCACATGCCGGAGAAAGCTGGCTGGAGGCTGGCGAGCGGGAATTTTTGAAATATTAAGTTAATAGTTCTTGAGGGCTTTGCCTTATGCAAAGTAACACATTTAATTTTATGAGGATACCTACATAAGTGTAAATGCCCATGAACACTATTTTAACAGTAGCAGTGGGTACCCTATCTCTGTTAGTTAAAGTTTAATCGCAAAAATATAGTTTTATTGTTCTATTATTGTTACCTAACTGGTACCTGACAACACTGGAGCCTCGCACTTGACTAATGAGATCAGACTACGGGGACATTAGTTATCTCGATGAATTAAATTTCAATTTCAATTTCGCCTAATTTTACAGAATTGAACATAATAATGTCATCATAACGACTCAATATCGCCATATTTATTTCACTTAGAAAATGAAGTAAATGGAATGGAAAATATAACTGTTTTGTTACGCTCCGTTTATAATCATTTCACAAAAACTTAAATAAATTTCGTCAAATGAACTACCACCAATCAAGTGTTTTGATTACGAACGAGACGCGGCTCGAGAATTTCCACAAAAACACATCTTATCAATAAAGATAACAATCTGTCGCGGATAATATAAATACTTTCAAACTCACGACTGCCGCTTGTTGATGTTTGAGACGTTGTTCCGATCCACAGAAAGAGAAATTTAGAAATGGTGAAGCTTTAAATGTACTTGGGCTGTCCCACGTGTCCTCTAAAGCTTCAATATTATGGAACTAAATTAATTTTTTTTGGCTCGAGCTTAGCATGCGGCGTAACGTGCAAGTTTGTTGTTCCCAGCCCGTCGCTATAATATTCATTATTATGAATGATAAAGTGTGCTCCGCTTAACTACGCCCAGGAGGAGCACCCGGCTAATTACTGCGCCCGCTAATTACCGGCCTTAGAAATGACATCGGCGGATGAAATGTTTTTAATGAAAAAAATTTGCCTCCTAACTACTAACGAAGTTCCCCCAGTTTTCACAATTAAGTCGATTGATATTATTATGATATTTTAAATCTAAGTGGCGTCCCGCCGGGATGGGAGATGAAGAAAATGGACTGACGGAAATTGGATTTTCTTTTCTGTGTAGTCTGAGAACTTTTGCGCTGCATTTGGGCTAGGTTCTATGATTGTTTTTGCTGCAAACCATTATTGTAATGGTATAACTCTTATTCTTATTGACATGAATTCGTATCACATACCTACTCACACATGGAAGTCTTTGCCCGAATTCAACCACCTCGCAAATTGTAATCATCTGACTGCTAAATTCTTAAGTATTTTCGTAACATCATGTAATAATCTTATCTTTGAAGATACACGTGTAAACATTTTAATGGGTCTCACATTTCTCAACTCCAATGCGTAATTATTTGTAACATAATTAGGCGCGTTACGAGAAAAACAAAATACATGTACTCGCGACTTATGTTTGAAATCTGAATTGCTTTCAAAAATACACAGTAACAGTTTCGCTAACAGCTTATTAATTCAATAAACACGTTTAATTTTACGTAACATCACGCCTGTAATCCCCTAAGGGGTAGGCAGAAGAATGTAGTACACCCCCACATTTCATCAGTTACTTTTAATTTTAACATTAAATTAACGATGTCTTCAAGAATAACAATGAATGAGCGAATGAGTATACTAAAATATTAAGCACTTAACTGCTTAATTTAACACTGCCCTCCAAACAAGATGCGGAGTTATTATAATTGTTGAATCAAAAGGCACCATTCAAGACGCAATGCTAAATGTAGGGTAAGTCATATCCCTGGTTTCTGTTACAATGCGGTGAGCGTGGCTACCCACACATCGCCTCTACACAAACAGTTTCCATGGCAACGGTTCTTCTAAGCAAAATATGTTGCTCGGCTACCTGCCGGGAAATTTCGGGAGCACGAATTCTCCGACGACTACAGTTCGGCCACAGCCGCTTCTAACATTTGCATCTCATTTGGAATGCAACTGCTGAGACAGAGTTACTCCAGGTCGGATACGGCATGATGATTGCGCTTTATTTCGGGAAAATATTAAGCTATGAAAAATAGCGACACTATATAGTAACCTTGGTGCAATATCTTGGTGCTTAACGCTATCTACAAACACGCGTGCGAATGCATCATACTCATATTCCAAATCACATCTTGCTGCTGGCAAACTGTCATTTACTTCGTAAATTAATTATTTCGATCATTCTTTGCAATAACTTCTAATTCTATATCTTTATTCCCCTCGAAAATGAAATCGACTAGATTGTTCATACGCGACAATCACGTAGCTAAAGTGTAAAGTACTGCTACAAATACTATTCACGGAACGTATGAATGCTGCTCTAAAGGCATTCGGCGCCCCATATGCCTCCTCCATAGAACAATGCTCTCGTTAAAACTACATTAATGTCGAGATTTTGCAAGCAATTTCCGCCTTAGCGACGAATGCAAATACGAATGAAATGTGTTATTTATCGCGTGAATTAGAAATTGCGCTGTTACCCACAACGTTACATAAACCTCCGACGACGCTTAGCATATCTGCATTGGATTTACGACTGAGTAGCATCAAGTATCTCAATGATATTCGGCTTTTGCTCAATCTTCTACATTCGTATAATTATTCATTAACCAGTGAAAGCTTGCTAACTCAGATTTTGCAAGAAATATCTCTGGTTTGAAGAAATCGTTAGCGTTGTAATTACAATTATGTATATGTATCCAACTTCAGCAGTATCAAGAATTCACATTCACCGTGATGAGGATATATTTAGATTAAGATACGGCAAATATATAAAAGAAGAAACTCACGGTTATACACGCGTATTTTGGCAGCTATTTTAGTAGGTCACAAAATATACATGGATCATCCCCGGCCCACTCGGTGCCTCGTTAATACAACCTGCGTACGCGGCATGTATATCACTGTGATTTTTTAGTATCATATCAATAAAAATAAAAAATACCCTATCTTAATCAGAAATAAACTAGCTAAGTAATAGCGGCTTAGGTTCTTCTATAACATTACTCATACATATTTATTGTATGAATAATTGCTAAAAAGAGATTCTAAGAAAAATTTAACCTTATAAACTCAGTACTATATGATTTCATAAGCAATGTGGTTAAATTATATACGAAAATCATCATCCCTTTGAAAGGAACGGGTAAATCAACGAAACGAGATTAAAATACCCCAACTACCGCCCCCGTCTCGAAGGGGATGAACAATCATTTCGATACAAAACGCGACTGATAACGGGCGCAATGATAAAGAACCATAAAGGTTCTATAATATTATTATCCTAATATGTTACGAGGGTCGCCCTTTAAATTACCTAGCGGTGAAGTTTCTGGGAATGTCAAGGATAAATTGGCCTGATATATTGAACATTGGAATATTTCTGTTTTATCAACGTTTCCAAATGATTCTATTCAACTGCATGTCACTCTCGCGAAGAAAACAGTCGAAATACAATGCTGGGTCTCTCATCATTTCAATGTACACGATCAATGTTTTAAGGCTTAAATTATCTGTTAAACGCATTATCTTGTCAACTAAGCGACTGCACTAAACTAGTGAAAACGAGACAAACAAACACATTTGAAATAATACTTATCAATTTACACAATACACATTTTAGACATTAGAATTAACATTATTTATTACTAGTTGTTAACCCCGGCTTCGCCCGCGTGTTCAAAATAGTAATGATAATAATATGAAAATATAAAAAGTGTAACAAAAT
>DWDX01001896.1:0-16833 GCA_018245675.1 Agara michaeli | reverse complement strand
TTAAACGTATCTGGTGAAATGTGGGGGTGTACTACACTCCTCTGCCTACCCCTTAGGGGATTACAGGCGTGATGTTAAGTATCTTATTATTAATAACAATATATCATAATCACAATAAAAAATATAGATATTTTACTTACAGATACAATAAATGTTCGCTAATGTCACAAATATTATTTCTGGGTGGTCATCGAACCCACAAACCCGGGCTCAGCAGTCAGATTCACTAACCACTGGGCTGTTGGACGGGACAAGTTATTTTAAAATCAATAATATATACTCCAATAACATATGTTTTTCACTTTTATCATACCTCAAATGGATTGAGCGGGAACGAGATAAATATGTGATATCTAAAAAGCTGCTCTTTATCGTAAATATTCCAACCTTTATTTACATAAGGAATTGTTTTACCTGTATCGTAATAATAACGAAAACCGGTTTTTTTTTCAATCTACCGAGAATTGAACAAAGATTTTTTAGCATTGCTTGTAAACAATATACTTTGGGTCACTGTGAAATTAAAACGTTAAAAACAATACAATGCATTTTCATGGACGCAAAATTTAAAAATAAACAAAAAATTAAAACACTTCGCAAACGGAATTTAATGGGGTATTGTCTAAAGATGAATTAGGTCGTATGTGTGCTATGCTTACACAGGATGTTAATGTGAACTTTTTTGTTTGTGTATGTCATAGAGAATGGAACGAAGCGGAGGCCCGTTGATTCGTTCAGTGAACGCTCATCTCATCGGTTAAGGTGTATCTTACATTTCGTTCCAAGCTCACGTCTATTCTGTTTGACACGTGCTAGGTGTTGTACAAGCTGTTGGCACACGTATTGCGTGAAGCAATATTATAACTGTAAAGCAGCCGCCGAGATATCGTTTGTAGTTTTGCAAATAAATTAATAAATTCAATTCAAATCGTTCGCAATTTAAAATTTCCATATTGATTTCCAAATACTCAATAATTTGTTTATAAGTATAACTTATGGTTACCTAACCATAAGGTACGAATATATGGGCTAAATGTTTTTACAAATTAAATAGATTTTTCTTAGTATAAATGGCAACATAATTAAGTACAGAGTTAAGAAAGGGGTAGAAAGTTTTTAAAAATATTCCTCGGTTTGGGAGTTACACATCTACTCGTAAAATTTCAGTTTTACGGCATTGGTTAATAAAAAAATGGCTTTTTGAAAATTCGATTTCAGCGTAAACAAAGCCGCGGGAAAAAGCTAGTTAAAAATAAAACGCGCAGCGGGCATAATGGCGATATACTGTTCTTTTGAATAACTGACTTTTTTTTTTTCGGGAACACTATAAGACGCTTTCTCATTATACCGCTAGTTGTACATTGCGTTCCTTTTCACCAAAACTTTTCAGAGTTCGTGCTTGTGCGCATTACTGGCAACACTTTTAAGAGATCAAGGTGAAACAGCCATATTAACGTGCTTAATTAATTACGATCTTGAACGCTAGCCGAGGTTTTATTTAATAACCGCGTTGAAAGTCGCATTTTGTGAATGATGTCAGCCCATCTCATTAGATCCATAAGCGGTATACGTAATTAATGAGTTTGTTGAACTTGTAAACCAAGGTTTTTCTACCAATCATTTGCGAGTAAACAATTCTTCCAAATATTATCTACCTAAGTGAGATAAGGATAGAGATCTTTATGCTGGTTATGTTATAACTATAATAATAATGTACAGTGCGACAATTTCAACATATTTCTCAACTATATAGCAGTTTGAAGTAGTGAAATGTAGAGCTCGGTAACATTTTCTGAGCCATTACCGAATTTTGTCAAGTAACCGACATTCTGGCAAAGAGAGTTCAACGGTTTTTGTATTGTGAAAGGCATTTCGCCGGCGATGAATTTGAAACCACAAACGGCTAATATTACTAATTACATACTTTCACAAGAACCTGCAAATTCTCTCCGAAGCAAAGAGTACGCCATAAAAACCTATTAAAATGAATGATCGTTGTCATTTCCTATTATTATCGGAGGGAGCTTTGTTAAGTGTCACGGATATTATAAGAAAAACAGATGAACAGCATATTGTATACTGTAAATTATAGGAAAAATATATTATGATCTTGCCTGTAGTAAGATCAGAGATAAATTTTGCATAAGGCCGTTTCGCACACGCGTCCGTTTGAACAGGATCTTGTTGACTACGACCTATTTCTGATCAAATTAAACAAGTTTTTGTATGAAATAATGAAATATATCGGAACCTTTTATTTGTCTTTTCGTCTCTTTATATCATTATCTTAAATAATCGCTAACATTTGCATAGCTATGTAATTATACGTTGTCTTCAAATTACTAAGACGCTCAAAATAGAGACATTTAGGGTTTATTTGTTTAATTAATGTTTTAGTACACCGAGGTGAAATACATCAAGGAGACTACTAAATGCTGTGCATAGGTTCAGCTTATCAGATGTTCGCGCCAGAATGATTTCCGACGAAGCTATTGTCGAGAATAACGTAATGAGACCGAATTGAAGTAATCCGTTTTTGCTTGCCACCAAAACAATACTTACTTATCTGTGCTCGGATCAGCTCGAGTGAGTAACGATAATGGATTTCAACACCATGCAAAACCGGCAAAACGAACATACATATATCACACAACGTAATTAAGGTTGAGGCGAGTTGACTTCGTGCAATGAAAAGTTTTAAAACTATATGTATATCAAGGTCTGTTAACCGTTTGACAAAGTGGGGAGAACAGCACTCAGCATCTTGCAGACAAAGCGAAATTGCATTACATTGCAAAAAAATGAGCATTCAAAATGCGTACACAACAACGATTTCAACGCTAATGGCGTTAGTCAGTAGAGGTGGGTACTATCAGACTCTACACTCACCATTGGTGCCGAAATAATCGTCTTTATCCAAAATCTCATGCTGGAAACCATAAGCAGGGAGCCATGCATGGGAGCCCGGTGGATCGGGCCAATCCGATATGCGAACCTCCTCCATTTCGACATGAACACAACACTGCACTCCACTAACGTTTTACACTAAGTTATCACGAGCATGCATGGACTACCTCGTCGCTCGTCCATTAGGCTGTCATTTGGGACGATAACGGTCGTCAATTCGGTGCGCTCTCGCCGTCGACAGGTGTACTATCGTTAGATACGGACGCGCGCACGCGGCGGGGAGCGGCGGTTGACTGGCGCACGGTTGGCGCGCGCGCCGCGATCTCACCGAGTCCCACGATTCGTGCTATGGTTGTCCGTGTGAACAAACTTTTTCAACCAGTTTGAACCTTTTTTGCAGACCGATGGTGTACGACGCTGTGACGGTCCGGCGGTTCGGTCGCCGACGGGGAACGTCATCAATGATATCACAGACAGAGAATTTGCGGCTAATGAGAATCCCGTCCGCTTATAAGGCAGCTTGTCTTCACCTACGCAGCTGCCGGCCGTTAAGGCTGTACAAGCTTTCTTCCTGCATCTACTTGTCAAAGTGTCGAAGTTGACTAAATAATGAACACCTTTTGATTCTATAAAAGGCTCTACAAGTTGTCCTGCTGTGTAAATTGCTTTAGGTAAACTATCTTAGGCAGATAGCTTTAATTATATAATTGAATGTGCGCTGTAGGTATTATGTAACCGTTATTCTTGGGGAGCTGTAATTTTCGTTGTGAATGAAAAATGTTAATTAGCGTCACATTTTAAGATTGAAACCTTCGAGACAGCAGCTGCCCCTCAAACGGAAATCGAGTCGCCAATCGCGAAACTAGATTTACGAGCTCGGAACCAGTTGTAGTCGTGACTCGAACCCATTTTGTAACAATCAGCAGTTTGTTTGTGTCATGCTCAACTGAGAGGCCAGCCCTCCCACGTAACCGTTAACTCGCGAAAAATCCTATAATACACAACGTTAAAACATCTTTTTGCAAAACACAAATCAGGTTAATATTGGAAGTGTAGAAAGCTCTGCTATATCCAATCAAATAGTAAAACAACCACGAGTTATCCCTCACGGAATAAAATATTTGAAGGGGTTGTGTTTACGCACTTATATCTGCCAAGCTAGACCTAGCAGCGGGTCGAATCATTTTCGTGTATTTAAATACTCAGTACCCAATAGTTGATGATTTGCAAGTTAAAAAAAAATATTTATTTATAATTTAGTTTTGTACACGTAATATTAATTGTACCATCCTTGCAATCCATTAAAATTAATTGTACAAATTGTACCATCGAACAGTGATTGTACCAGTCTTACAAAGCTTTATCACGTTGGGTAATGACCCTGAATTTAATTATGTGAATATATTGAAACTCCGGCATAGTGTTCTTTCAATGAATAGCTAAAATTCTAATGACTGGGTTACTATTAATTGTTAACGATTGAAAAGGTTCGATGACCTTCGATTTGAGATCTTTATTGCAAAACAATGAGATCCGGCGAAACCTGTTCTTTAGGGCATGACCACATTATTCCAATCTCTAAGTCCATTGGACTTAATCTAAGACTGAAGTGGAGTGAGTTGTAAAGTCTGCACTATTTACAAGTTATAGACATGAGGATTAACCCGATAACATAGATAGCGAGCAAGAAAAGTGCTTTAAAATTGTCCACTTCTAGTGATAACGATGTTATGGTATTATATTCGCGGGGTATAACAGCTAAGAGATTATTTGATTAATGGTGTAACAATAACGTACTTTATAATCAACGACATCATAACCTACAATTATGTATATTTATCTTTAATCTTCAATACATTCAAACCATGCAATGTTTTTGTTGCATTATCCGTTCACGCTGTACATAGCTGATAGGGATATAGATAAGAAATAAAATGGTTATTGCATTTTATTAAACAAAACGCGAATGTAGATAAATCACCGAAATATATATCTTTGGCTGTCGTTGTGTGTGAACTTTGCGTGTCCAACGCCGCCATTTAAAGTTACAGATTAAAAATTGCAAAACGAATTCGCGAATTGTTGCAAAATAATAACATCTCATGCTAAAATGGATTTTTGTAATGTAACGCCTCATACCTACAATTAGCTATCAGAAATCCCTTTAGCTTTGGCTCCCTTTAGCTTTGGCTACACACAAATTGTGAGTCTGCTCTACGCTCATTATATTGTTCGTACTATACATACAGGTGATTACTTAGAGAGCGTATATCGCGTGACAATCTGAAGCGCTGTAATAGCTATTCGCGCTATACATTAGCGGCAGGTAATGTGCAACGTTCTCCCCATATATAGAGTTTTCTGAGTACATTAATCGCACTGATCACGACTGCACGTGTCGTATTACGAAACTTTCATGTGAAAAAAAAAAACAAGAGAAAGTACGCTTTTATGAGAAAAACTGACCTATTACGTGATAAAATGTCATAATGGAGATACTCGACATTTTTGTTTATTTATCTTATTTATAGAACTTTGGAGATGTAATTAACCTTAAGTTTTTTAAGCTTCTTTAATATCTGACGTACTTACATAAATGAGGGAAAATGAAAATGAATGAAAATGGTGCAGCAGAATGTGTAACATATTTATTTACTTTGTTTATATTGCACATTAGGTTAAGGCATTGAACTTTTGACTTTTCTTATAAATTAATAAATCTCTTACAACAGGCACTTTACAAGCGCATACGAGTGCAGAATAAGGCAATCTTATTTGTTAGAGATACCCTCAAAATATGTTTTTGCAATCTGACCTTACTCGACCATTCTTACATGTTCGTACAATAACTGCGTGGGTACTTCGATCATTACGCTGTACGTCGTAACTTTGCTTAATTCTAAGAAACAATTGGATGCTTGTACAAATAATTACGCAAGTCTCGGTATGGTGTGGATGGATTATATTTATCAAATAATACGCTGTAAGTGCATATTATGTTAATACTGAATTCTTTCTATTTTTTAGTTTAAGTCTTTTTAAGTTTAAGTCTTTAGGAGATAAGCAGTACCTGAGTACAAAGTTTAATATGTTAAATAACTTTATGTTATTTGTCGTGCAAGAAACAATGAGGTTGGTTGGTTGGAACATGTGTTGAAACCCTAAAATAAATATTTAAAAAAATCTTGGCATATTTTAATTCTCATGATGTCGAGAATCTATAATATTAGTTTAGCTATCACTAACGTACTTATCTAGCAGTTTGGCTACAATCCATTACACTAGGTGATACGTTCTTGTAGTTGTGGTAGAGATGATATGGTTGTTTTGAAATAATTTACAGCTCGCTAGTATTCGAACGGTAACACGCAGTAGTTGTTGGTAGGCCCGTCTCTTGGCTGGCGGCCAGATTTATCTTTGAACGCTGAACATTTGCAACAATATCACTCAATTTTCAATGAAATCATTGTTGATTATATTCCTGATTACGGTTACCATAACAGAGGCATTCAATTACGTAATTTGGAATCAGATAGCCGTGTGTGCAATGATCGCAAAATTGCAATGGAAAAGAAGTTTCCTTAAACATTTAAGGGAAGAGTCTCGCTATATATTGATGGAAACGGTTTGTGGTCAGTCCGTCTATCGTCGAACACGAAGAAAAGACACATACGTTGCGTCTGCGCAAGTTTGTTGCCACGAAACTCTAGCGACGTCGATCATTACGGATGAAAACTTGCAGCTGAACAGGCACTGGTTGGTTGCATGACGCATGCAAATAAAAAAATCGTATTTCGAAGTTTCTCTCATATCAAGTTAAGCTATTATTATCAATTAATCGTCACCGGTTGTTGTAAGACCGGAGACCACGTCTAGGCAAACGGGCGTCCTCATCAGCGCAAGGCGGCGGGAAGAAACTGGATGAGAAGGGCCGAAGATCGGGCTCAGTGGCGCGCCTTGGGAGAGGCCCATGTCCAGCAGTGGACTGATGTCGGCTGCTGAGTATGAGAGATGAGGTTGTTGTAAAAATTTAGCTTGCCACATTTCCATTTCTATTTCACCTCGGTTTACCGTAAACATGACATAGCTAAAGAAAACCGTAATTCCGAACAATTCCGTTATTTCAAAATAAGGATAATGGAACGAATATACCGCAAACGGATTTTCAATCGCGCTGCGTGCGCTGAATAATTTCTGTACAAGCATTTAATCGACCCATTTCTACGTCAACTAGTGTGTACAGAGAGTTATGCGTTAACGGATTCTGTATTATATGTACAATTAGCGGATACTCGTGTTCTTTTTGCAGCTAAATTATTATTTAACCATTACGTTACGGTCAATGTTAAGTTTATCCAGTTAAAGTGGAAAATGTCGTTTAATACATATCAGTCTATCAACATTAGCCAAATCTAATCTTATCAATTTCAAGGTCATATTTACATTTATTTTTAACCATACTGTACGTACCGTAGCTAAGATATTTTAGTTGCGCCCTTAAGTACCTCGGTGAGATTTGACGACTACTCCGACGGTAACCATTTGAATACCCTGCTTTTTGCGAGTACATCCTTTAAAACATGGGCACAATATTAAATATTTTTCACAGGAGGTCAAGGCGAATGCGCACGATAGTAATTGTGAGTAAGTAATTGTGACTTATTGATTCTGTAGGTTGTCTTAAACGTAACATCAGTTACGTTTAAGTCCCACAATGGAATAGGCGGTGAGCCGATTGCCATGCTCCGGGCACACATCCAGACTCCGAGTCACTGCTAGAAATTCTAAATTAGAAAAATCCAACAGTGCCCAACCCGGGATTTGAACCCAGGATCTCCCGATCGGCGGTCGCGCTAGCAACCGCTCGACCAACGAGGCAGTCATATTACAATAATATAATATCATTATTATATTATTGTAATTTCTAAAGTCCGCGCGCGCGAAGTTTCGAGCATCATCGTAAATCAAACGAATCGTACAATTACGTCATCCGCTCTCCACAATGTAACGCTAAAACGTAGAGCGTCACTCGCTATATCGAAATCCACAACGAACAGTTGACGAATATCGATAACCGGTGCCCCGTTTAATTAATAAACGATGGCACTCCTGTCACCGGGGCCGGCGGCGCCGCGAACGCTGAAAGCCGAATGAAACACTCGAACGTTACGTTACATACGCACCGTCCGTTGCGTTATCCGGGACCCCGGTGGTTCTCATACCGTGCGGCTCACCGTTACGGTCAGCTTCGAACGCGATAGGGTAACGACTTTATTACAATGCTAGCTGTGCCCGCGTTTTCTTTTATATAATCTATACAGAATTAAAACAATTTAGAATGCGAAAAGCCTAAGCCTAGCCTAAGTTACTCTTTACTATATCAGCTATCTGCCAGTGAAAGTCCCGTCGAAAGCGGTCCAGCCACTCCAGAGATTACCCGGAACAAACAGACAGACGGACAGACAAAAATTGTAAAAAATGTCATTTTAGTATATGTACCTTGTATACATAGTTATGCATTTAATAAAAAGCGGTTGTTTTAATATTACAAACAGACTGTCCAATTGTATTTATTTGTATAGATTTATTTTCCAAAATTCAGAAATCAGAGACATTGTGACATTATTACGAAGGTTAAATAAACGAGTTGAGTCTGGATGTGCTGGATGTGCCCGTTGCATGGCAATAGGCTCACCACCTATTTCCATTGTGGGACTTAAACGTAACCGGTGAAATGTGGAGGTGTACTACACTCCTCTGCCTACCTCTTAGGGGATTACAGGCGTGATGTTACGTAAATGAACGATTATTGTTACCTTATTTTAACAGCATCGCTGCACTCCAACTTAAAGCACGTCCAACTAAGTAAACGTCTCCTCTCCTTATTATATTATGTTTTTGTTAGCTGTCAAAATAAAAATCCAAGTACCCTCATATACGCGTAAAGACATAACCGCAAAGCGAGTACCCGCATCTATTATGTGGGGCGTGCAGACAAGTGCACTAATGTCACCTTACACTAGTATATCACAATATGACACTGACAGTTGACAGCTACCCCCTCTATCGGTGTACATGGCACAATAGATACAAACACGAAAGTATACACGCATACTAATGTTCACGCGACTATCCTTTCAATGTAAAGTCGCTACGAGCTGAGGAATACGAAAGAATAGACGCAACCAAGTTTCGAGGGTCTCCTCGAACTTTTGAACGAGCAATTGATGTAGAAGTGGTCTTGTTACGCTTAAATAAATCCACCGAGAACAATTTGATATTTCGATTTTTTCCCTTGGCTCATTTGCGATTATCGCGAGTTACATACAAGTAAATCTTTGAGCGTACAAGTATATTTTTTTTCTTAAATGTTTTGGTACTAGTTTTTTTTTTTTGGCTTATTGATATATGTAGAGTGAAGATCGGTTTTGTTCAATCAGTCGGTAACTGTTTATTTCTGGTCTTAGTTAGAGCTTAAACGTCAAATGGTTAAAAATGGATAATCGTCATATTTTGGGTGACAAAACGTATCAAGTCAGCCCTTAATTAGCCTATCAGTTGGTCATTTCGTTAATATTTTTTGGTATTAATTATTTTTTATATTACAATATTATAGAGGCACAAAAAATATGCACAGGTCTGCTTAATCTCAGTGGAATTTCACCCGACAAACTTGGTACCTGTGAACTGATGTGTGACGCGATTTCACTGTGCACACTCCTTCATCAACAGCATTATGAAAGAATACATACTAAACATAAAAAATGTATATAAATGGTTAAAAGAAAGGTCGGACGATGCGTAGGGCACTTTACTCCTTCCACCGGATTCGGCGAAGCTCCAAATGTCAAATGGATGAAACGCGCGATAACAATGGACGCCGGCGGATTTATCTCGATTGGCGTTTATTGCTGCGACCTCCAGGCGAATTATTGTTTTGTGAATTAATTCATATCCAATGGAGCCATCAATAACGTCAGAACCGTTTTGCTTAGTTTTCCCTCGAATATATTTGTGCTTTTGTTCATTTATTGTTGTTGACGAATGGCCGTGTCGATGGCTGAATGCGTTTTCTTTCACCGTGTCTGGGTAATGGGGGAAATTAAGGACAGCCATCGCATGCGTACTTGCTGCAAATATATTTGGCACTCTCTGTTCTCTGCCTACCCCATTTGGGACTCGGCGTGTTGTCGTGCTTCAAAAGAAATATCCGTTGTAAGCATTATCACTTCCCTTTATCAAAGTGTCCTAAAAGTGACTGAATTCATATTATGATTGTACTTTTTCATTAGTGAATGCATTGAGTCTTATTATGAACTAGCCGTGCCCCGCGACTTCGTCGGCGTTTGAATTTAATTATTTTATATGATTCTAAAATAAAAGTAGCCTAAGTCTGCCGTAAGGTGAAAGTTCCGTCATAATCGGTCCAGCCGTTCGAGAGATTAGCCGGAACAAACGAACAGGCCAAAATTGTTAAAAATGTTATTTTGGATTATGTACCGTGTGTATCATACACATGCATTTAGTAAGAAGCGGTTATTTTAATATTACAAACAGACACTCCCAATTTTATATATTTGTATAGATTGTAATTCAGAATTTGCATTGAAACGTTCGCATAGCATACCACACCGACACAAAGCAATGTTGAGTACAACAATTTAGGCAGTCGACATGTTAATGTGACGCTTAAAAGCCTCGAGAAACCTATGATTATCGAATCCTTCCCCCCCCCCCCCCTTCCACTTTAATAGACGTTTTCATTACTCTCCACTCGCTCCATTTGATTTGTGCATTGTTCCTTGGGTCGCTTCCTGCTCTCATCTCTCGTTTAATCGGGAAATGTTGAGTGATTTTCTTTTTTTTTTTCTCTATCCAGCCTTCTTTGCCTTGTTTTTTTGTTTTGTTCAGTACGCGTTGTTGTTGTTTCAAGTGGTCGTGGTACTGTTCTATCGTGTATGTAAAAGTCCACTGCTAAATAATTTGCTAATTCTGAATAATACATTTCATTTGTTGTAGTCTTCGGTAAGGGTTTGTATGAAATAAGCCTGAAATGAGATGTGCCTTGTGTCAGTCAACCTTTCTTGCTCATGTGAAAAGAGCCTTCGCCGTGATATTTTATCTAAAAATACACGTGCCTTCGTAAAGTCAGATGTGCGTGTCGCGATTTGATGAAACCCAGACTGAGCCGTCACTTGGCCATGTGAGAGACGATTTTGCTTATCTCCTTTGTCATCTCGAATGTTCTAGATAATTATTATTCATAATCTACATAGTGGTCTTTTTCTCTGTATATGTAGCACAAGCATTGGTAGCGAGCTGCTGTGAATATTGCACCGTGTTTTTATCATTTTGTGTCAATATCTCGTACCGTTTCAATTTTTCTAATCCAACTCTCTAGTTTATCGTTCGATTACCAATTGATATCTTTTTCGAGGGAAATCGACAAGGAAGATAAGATTGCCTCTGAATCAGTATCGTCGTTTTTGTTTTATTATTTCTGTTCGTGTTTTGGATTTGTTTTCGTCTCTACACAAAGTAGGCGGCGCACGTATTAAATGTGGAATGAACTTTCTCATCTCGACGTATTCCCATGGCGTTTTGTCATGTGGTTCTTGGAAAGAAGCGTATAAAGATCTGTCTACGGAAGCCGGCAAAACGTTGTCGGCTCGTGTGCTGTTGGTATTTTCCGTAGACGACAATGACCTCTCGACTTCGTGCCGATCATTTGCTGGTTGCTCGGTTACGGTTATTTTGTTGTTAGTCATTTTGCCTTCATCGATGATTCGTCAAATCATTAGCTGTAGACAATCTACGTATAAATGGGCAACGAAAACATTTCAATTCTTTTTTCTTCTTCTCTGTTCGTCTCCTTTTGTTTGGTATCTGTTCACGAGCATTGTTGTTATGAATGAAAAATTGTAAAAATCCAATGTTTATATAAATAAAAACAAATGAAACGGAAAGAAGTTTTACAACGAGACAATTAGGAATGCATTTTGTATGGTAAGTAAGAAGTATACTCGTATATAAAAGTGAACCGTCTGAGATACAACAAATATTCGAAACATGCAAATTCATATATTATGTTTTCTAAAAAATTTCAAAAATGATTATTGCCAAATTTTTACGATCCAGCAAATGTTAGTCGAGCTATATGTTCAGAAACAATAAATAGCAATGTTTTAAGTAAATGTACCTTTAGTCCCGTTCCCTCTTATTGTAGATATGTACAAAATACAATAGGAACGATATTGGATTGTAACATTATTGTGCACAACCATGCAATCAAATTGTTTTAAAAAATAATCGCTTCGCTGTATGCACTTGTTTCCACACGAACCTGTATTTACGAGACCACATCCAGCCGGCTCGATCCAAACGATTTTCTTTGCTACCAAATTAAGGTTGCTTTCGTGCAATTTAATAATATTGACTGCAGTTTTTCTTACATCACACGAAACCATTCCCTCAAAATCCGTCTCTTGTTCGCTAAACGCCACCACACATAATTTGGATAGCGAAAATCGTAGTAACTAAAAGGTTATTAAAATGACTCCATAATCCGTAAAGGGGAAACCGGTAGAACGGTGCACTTATTGGCATACGGCAGAGCGTTACGAGCTTTTTATAGAGTTAATACTCTTTTACGATACTCGATATGACACACGTCGGGTTAATAAAAGTGAAGCTCCAGCATTCGGCACTCAACAGACAAATAGAGATGACATTTCCAATGATAATCAATAAAGGGACGACGCACTGACGTGTCCGTGCTCGGAAATCGCGCTGTCGAAAAGTCTAGATGTCTTGCGTTAAAATCGCCAACTTAAAAGATGACCTTTCTTGTTGCTACCGAAGTGTTACTTATCTGTTCAGACCGATAAGAAAACTCTTCGTATTAGGCGACAGCGATTCTTTTTAACCGACTTCAAAAAAAGGAGGAGGTTCTCAATTCGTCTGTATTTTTTTAATTTGTTAGATCTGGACCTTTTCTTATCGTACCATAATTCATTTGTTCGTTTGGATAATGCTTCCATGTCATTGTTGCTTGTCAAGTTATCTAGGACTCCCGTCACGGCTCGTCATGCGACTTTAGATTTCCCTGTACATTCTGCGTCATAGCTCGTGAGTTCAGTTCAGTCATTCGTATACGTGGTAGATACTTCACATCACGTCACCTTTCCCCGTCTACTGACCCAGATAAGAAGACTGTGGAATTTTAATTTAAAGTATAATCCACACTTTAAAAAATGGTTCGCTAGCATTTTTTCATCGATATTCATCGTTTCACATCGGCTTCGAGACATGGGAAGTTTGTAAAGATATATATTGAAAAATTTCGCATTATGTAGCCGCGCTTGTACCGGTCGGCTATACGTTAGCGAGTGTTACGGGCTCTTTGATATTAAACGCTTTTACGATATTCGATATGACGTTAGCGGAGTTATTACTGACGTACAGTGGGCGGGGTGGGTGTGCTCGGATTTTTGGTAGGTACTAAACGTTATCTTCGCACGCTTCGAAATCGACAAAACGGCGTTAACGTTAAATGCCACAGATCCGCAATACCAATAACCACTTCGTATTTAGTGAGCTGTTAATTTGGAAAGCGAAATAGTGGACGAGCGAATGTAAAAAACCGTAAGTCGACAACGATAACTGGGTTTTTGCGTAACTGTTGATAGTTGAACATTTTGTTGGGTTCAGTCCAGTTGAGGGAACCTCTTTATTTGGTCACATTCTGTCTAAAGGGTTACGAATGAACGCGTTAGTCGCGCGTTCGTTCAATGATCTGATATTAGAGAAGCTAGCTTTGTTAAATTTGAAAGTTGATTGATGCCTATTTAACATGTAGTGTATTTTATGGTCTGGATTGCATTTCGCGTGTTAGATTTCAAACTGGGGTTAGTTTTATGCCGAATTTCAGTGACTTACTCATTAATGATATTTCGTATGGTTTCTCTCCTTCAAAGTATATTTGCTGTTCAAAAAATACGACTGACAGGTAGGTACTGATTAAAAGCCGGCCAGGTTGCTGTCTGAAATGTTGCGTTAACCATGGAATTTATAATAAAATTGATATCCTTTGAACCAGCTCAACCCGGAAACAGTTTCCCGCGGCCCAGGAAACGTGGACCTCCAACAATACGGCGTGTCCCATAAATTGTGCCATAAAGAATATGCCCCATAAACATTTTATAAGTCGTCTGAAGCACGCACATGCGTCCGCCATTTATTATCGCGCCAAGTGGCTGTATCGTGGAGATTGCGAGATTTAAACCTTCAGAGATTTCAGTTTCTTTTATGGGTTTCAACTAGCCGATACGCTACTGTAAAGATAATGCACACATATTTCATTATAGGGGTCAGCAATACACACTCGCTGGAACATTCTCGATGTATTTCCAAAACGTTCTTGTCTTCAAACGTCACTTCCACGTTCTTCTAAATTATCTTTGACTCAGCTTTCAAGCTTGTAAACCTCCGAATTATCATTATACCAATTTGTTCACTTATTATGTGTATTTACACCTTAAACCTTATTTACAATCCATTCGTTTGTGAGGTAATTGTTAAATTGTTACTGTGATTTCAGGCGGGACTTAAATAAATAAAGTCTAATATAACAACTCCATTGTAATATCTAATTATTACTGTAGACATTCGTTGTTTTCCATCTAAACGTTTAAAAGCTTTGTACTTTTCATCTCGTGCTTGTTTTTATACTCGTCTATTATTTCAAAACCTAAAGGTTCGCGAGGTAGGGCCGGGCCCGCGGCGTCCGCACACAAGCGCCCACGTCCGTCACAGCCTTTGACGTTCAACCTCCATCTAGCGGCGCAAGGCGGCAACTGACGCGTTTCAACTCTTTGATATCAAAAACTTCAAAGTTAACGGAATTTTGTTTATAACAATGTAATATCACCGTTTTATTCCCACGAGCAATGGGCGACTCAAATATGCTGAAGGCAAGATAGTCTCACCATGAATCCGAAGATATACAATGTGAACATTCTATTACTGATTTAATAAAATACCTACGTCACGGTAACTTGGATTTAGTGGACATCTGACAGCAGTTTTGTTACCTCAGAGTAGCCTCTAACAGGAGCTGCAAGGACTGATGAAACTGTAGGAGAAACGAAAGAAGTTTGTTAGAACAATAAACGGTGGAAATTCTAAGTCTCTACCTACTTGGAAATATAGGCGTGACTGTATAATAATACAATCTACATGAATGAATTTCAGTATAGTATAATAATCAATAATTTCATTTATTATAACGGCGAAGGAAAGTGTCTCGAGATGACCAACACATTTTAGAATTCACTATATTTTTCTTCTCATTCTTACACTTTTTTAAATATCTCTACTGGCATGAGCGGCATGGTAGACTACTGCCTCTTTTTCATATTAAGAGTGGAGATTCGTGTCCAATTAATGATTCGATGATGATAATGATAAAGCACCGTTATTTCATATGAGACCTTTCTCTTTAATCAGTGAAAGGTCCGAGTAGTCTAGGTAATGTTAGAATCTAGTGCTCAGATTCTAGGCTAACCGGTTGAGCATCGAAACCTAAGACGCCGGCTATAAATAACTAGTTGTGCGCCGCGGCACCGCCCGCCTTGACACAGTTAGGTCCAATTATATGAGCCCCATTGTCTAAAACACAAAGACGATCCCATTATGTTTTCATAGCGCTATCGTTTGAGCCCTTGCGGGTTAGCCGGAGTGTTACTGTTTTAGGATATATCCGTAGTTTTTATAGTAATAGGCATAAGATTGAAAATCGCTCGATTCTGGTGTTGTAGTTTTGATTTCAAATTTTCATTTCTCAACCAAAGAGTTTTAATATTTCATTTAAATTTACCATAAAAATTCAACCAACATCACCTACATCGAGTTTTGTGTGAACGGCGCGGTTGCGTGCTTTATTTTTTTTTAAATAATTTCTCAACATCCGATCGTGAATATGTCGACTGCCAGTACGCACGTATGCAATGTTAACGACAACTTTCTATATGAAAGTCAATTATCTCTTATCTCAATGGCATTTAATGTGAATCGAATTTGCTTTCGCGAGGCTCGTGGACTTGCACGATCGACACTGATGGCTCAGGTTGATGATGATTGATGAGCGAAGAGATACGCAAGATATTTGGTGACGGGTGCGATCTCACTCTCGTCCGTAGAAGACGCTGTTACTCTTGTCTATCACTTGCTGTAGACCTTCAATCTTAAAAGAGCAAGGTGACTGATTGACTCACAGATCAATGCGCAGCCGAAACAGCTGAACCTAGAATCCTGAAATTTTGCAAGTACGTACTTTATATAGCGGAAACGAACACTAAGGATTCCTCCCTTTGGAAATTCCACAATTCTTCACTTTGGAGGTTAGGCAACACTGGATATTTTAAATTCACAGTCTTGGGTGCACGTGCACTCGATATTTCCCCTAATTTGTTTTACTGAAATGGTGTTCGCAATGTCGATCCCATAAAAATTCTCTACAGATTCGATGAAAATCCTGGGATCCGGAGATCAGGCACAGCATTCAACGCAGTATTAAAGTATCAAGTAAAGAGGGATAGAGGGAGGTCGGTGGAGAAAGGGGGATGAGTTTGAGAGAAAGAGACGCTTATATGCAGGCCGCTATAATTGTGGTCTCTTTTGTTCTTGTTAAAAATGTTAAACATCTCAATTTGAATCTGGAATTCGTCAAGATCCTCGAGAAATCACCGAACGTTGGTGAGTAGCCATTAAATAATTAGTGTCGTGCCCTTTCTCTTTTCAGTAATAATTTCACTCGAACTATAAACGACTATTAATTCCCCGATAAGCCATCATTATGAAACCTCGATCTGAGCGTAATTGAAGGCGCACGAAGGCGGTAAACGTAAACGTTAAATGATATTGTGA